>JAMKQA010103814.1:0-20534 GCA_024699735.1 Posidonia australis | reverse complement strand
GGACTTATCGACCAAGAGGGAGAATGGTAAGTTTCGGACTTACCGGCCAAAAGAGAGAATGGTAAGTTTCAGACTTACCGGCCAAGAGAGAGAATGGTAAGTTTCGGACTTACCAACCAAAGGGAGAATGGTAAGTTTCAAACTTACCGGCCAAAAGGGAGAATGGTAAGTTTCAGACTTACCGATCAAAGGGAGAATGGTAAGTTTCGGACTTACCAGCCAAAAGGGAGAATGGTAAGTTTCAGACTTATAGGCCAAAGGGAGAATGGTAAGTTTCGAACTTACCGGCCAAAGGGAGAATGGTAAGTTTTGGACTTACCAGTCAAAAGAGAGAATGGTAAGTTTCGGACTTACCGGCCAAGAGAGAGAATGGTAAGTTTCGGACTTACCAGCCAAAAAGGAGAATGGTAAGTTTGGGACTTACCGACCAAAGGAAGAATGGTAAGTTTCGGACTTACTAGCCAAAAGGGAGAATGGTAAGTTTCGGACTTACCAGCCAAGAGGGAGAATGATAAGTTTCGTACTTACCGACAAAATGGAGAATGGTAAGTTTCAGACTTACCGGCCAAAAGGGAGAATGGTAGGTGTGACCATGCTGACCCAGGGGTTCGGCGCGGAGTCGCGCCAGAGGGAAGGAGATCACAGCCATGACAAGATGGTGAGGGCGCAAGGAAAGATAAAAGAAAAAGAAATGAGGAGTCGCCACCTAGTCTTTTATGGGAAAGACGAGGAAAGTCACAAAAAGATGAATGCCTGAGGTGCAAATGTGAAGGTTGGATGTCTACTAACCAGAAGATGGGTAAGGATTCCTATTACGCATGAGGAAGGTGTTTAGTACCCTCGTACGCCCGAGAAACTCGGTCTTTCTAGTCTAAATTGCTTGTTAAAGGCTAGATGGATGTTTGCTAAACCTGGATCATGCTCTAATCATGCTAATATGTATGTCATGATAGGACTGGATGGATGTGCAAGATGATGTGCGAAAACTGCAAAGAAATCCACATTAATTGCCAAAATTGCAGAAAATCACATGAAATGACGAGGTTTTGTTAAAGAACGCCTATGAGAACCATATTGATGTCAAAAGGATGAAAAGTCGAGTCAACCCATGTCCTTAAAATCATGAAAAAAGTCGCAAAAATCAAAAAGGGAAAAATAATCCGTGGTAGGGTCAATGTCTGCCTTCAGGCCTATTAATGTACGCCCTTGGGTGATGAAATCCAAATCAAATCAAAATCTTAAATGTAGGATTAAAGAAAATTAAATCGAATATCGAATAAGAAACCATGGATGCGAAGTGAAGGAAGAAATCCACTAAAGAAAAGGCATGGGATGTCGGCTCGCTAAATGCAAATGTGAGGAAAAGTAATATGAAATGCATGGATAAGTGCCTAAATGTGCAAAAACTCTAAAGAATGGCTTAGACAAGGACTATGCAAGACTGAGTGCAAATATTGAGATGTATGCTCAGGAATTGGAGGTAAAGGGGCAATTTGGTCATTTCCCTGTCCAGATGTGATAAATGCTTGCATGGGAGTGATGCATGGCCTAAGTTATGTCAAAATATATGTCAAATGTCTAGAAGATGTAATTTGCAAGAAAACATGGAGGAGAAAATCAACAAAATGATGTAAGCACAATAAAGGACAAATATAAGGGCCAAGATGCAAAATTCACAAAAGGGAGTGAGAATCTGGATGAAAAACATGCTCATGACATCTATCCTAGCATGCAGATGATGGGTCCAATGTCAATGTGGCACTAGGATGTAAAAGTTGCACTTGGATGATTTCTTGAAAAGTTAGGGTCTAAAGTGCAAAATTCACACATAAGTGCAAATGTGACTAGAATGTGAGACTAAAGATCAAACCTCAGTGAAAACATGATTTTTAGACAGAATCTGTGATTAAATGCAAAATATGACATGCAATGAGCGAATAATATCCCAAAATATGCAAGAAAACATTTAAAACCCTAAATGATGAATTTAGAAATAATCTAAGGGCCTATATGTAAATTGCATGCTTAGGAATGATTTGGTGTGAATCTAAGGACTTTTATTCAAAATTTTTGGACCTGAAGGATATAAAAATTGGGATTTTATACTAGTCAGTGCAATTATGAAGTTTGCTAAGGTCTACGATGCAAAATTCACAGAGAAAACTCATTTTTTAAAGTTCTAGGGGCTAAATGCAAATTTCCCAAAGAAAATCATTTTAAAGGATTCCAAGGGCTAAATGCAAATGTTCAGGACTTAAATGCAAAGAAATCATGGTTCTAGGGACCAAGATGTGATAAAAACATGCATTAATTTGTTAGGAATTAAAAAAATATATATTCAGGGGGTCACATGCAAAATCACAGAGAAAATAAAAGAATGGAAAGTATTTTAAAACTAGAGGGACTAAAATGCAAATGTTTGGACTCATATGTAATAAAAAAGGATTTAAATGTAATAAAATAAGGACCCGATAGAGATAAACCTAAACTAGAGGGGCCTGATCTAAAAAAAACTTATTTGAAGATCGCTGGAGGATCACCGACGCTCTCCCTCCGGCGATCTCTCCGGCAAGGCATCAACGTCGATCCAGCGGCGGAGGGGGGCGCACGGCGGCTAAGGAAACTTCTCGGAGGCACGACAATCATCCCTGGGAGGTTGGGCATGGCTGGGGAGGCCTGAGGCCTCCCCCCACCTCACGCCCCAACGAGGTCCTTTGAACGGCGACGGAGAAGACGACGGCGCGGCGCGGCGGTGTCCCCGAGGCTGGAGCAGCGCGACGATGGTTGGGAAAGCTCCGGGGAGCCACAACGAAGCTTTGGAGGGTAGCGGCGAGCTCTATGGTGATCTAGAGCGCTCCTCCCACCTCTGACTCCAGCAACCTCCAGCAACGGGAACGAGGAAGGTCGTCGAGGTGCTGCAATGGTCTTGACGACGAAGGAGCGGTGTGGAGGCACTCATGGTGACGCAGAGAAGCTTCCGGAGGAGGTGGATCAAGGTTGGCGCGACCAGGGGACCTTAGGCATCTCCACCGCGGAGGGTCGTCGGTGGTAGCAGCAGCAAAGGCGACGAGGCTGGCTGAGCGTTGGCGGGGGCGTCTTTGGGTCTTTAGATGACCTAGGAGGCTAAAGGGGAGGAAGAGAAAAGAGGAGGAGGGAAGAAGGATAGCCCAATGAGCTCGCTCCACCGTAGAGGGCTACGGGTTCACTAGAGGGGGTGAACCCATCATTGGAGATGGGGACGACGGCGTGCAAGAGGGCACGAAACCCTGCATGGCTCTCCTTACGGTGCGTGGAAGCACATGAGGAGTTTTGATATGGTCACAGTGAAGATGGTGAATCCGGAGAAGAAGACTAGACTTGGAAACACCAAGGAAAGATAAGAAAGGATAAGGAAAGGAGTTGCCACCTAGTCTTTTAATGGAAAGACGAGGAAAACCAACCACGAAGGAAAACCAAGAAGAATCAAGGTGAAGAAAACATGTATGCTCCGTGCCTAATGGACGTAGTGCACAAATCAATGTCGGTTAGAGAAAGGGTAAAGATTCTTGTTACGCATAGGGAAGGGGTTAGGCACCACCATACGTCCGAGGAACTTGGTCTTTCTAGGCTTCCTACTTGCTAAATGGTCTATTGGGTGTGTGCTTGTCTATTCTGAATGCGTATGCTAAAGATGACTGAAAAAACATATTAAATCAATGATAAGAAAAGAATGAAAGGAAAAAAGATAATCCGAGGAACAAATGTAAGCATTGAGAATGCCGCTTTACTGTACGCCCGTAGGCGATGAGGAAAATTGTGAAAATCGAGAAACTCTCGGAAAGCGTTTCGCAAATCAGCGGAAATTTGAATAAATCCGAGAAAATAAAAGTGGGGAAAATAATCCTCATTTGGGACAATGTCGGCATTGTTAAGCCTGTTAATGTACGTCTTCGGGCGATGGAAAGCCAAATCAAATTAAAAACGTGAAACTCGGAAGAAATCTGAAAAACAGTGGGAAAACCAAGGTTGAAATGAGTTAGAAATGAGTGCATGATGAAAGGAAGAAGGCATAAGAAAATATGCATGAAAAAGTGCAACAAAATGTGCAAAATGCACGTAAGAGTGTAAAAATGTAAATTCCAGGGGCTTTTGTGCAAAAAACCCAAATTCTTGAGTGAAAACTGAAATTCTGAAGCTAAATCATCAAAAATACATAAAAAAACACATTTCATGTAATTTTGAAGAAATCTAGGATCTAATGTGCAAATCTGTGCATTTTTGGTCAAATTAAAGATTTCTAGGGGTAAATATGCAATTTTGCCATCAAAACATGCATTTAATGCAATTATGTGGAAATTCAGGATAAAATATGCAAGAAAATGATTCCATGTTTGAAAACCGGAAGTTCCATGGACAATTTTGTAAATTTATCCTAGAAAACATGCATTTAGTGAGAAATATGTAAAATTCAGGAGCTAAAATGCAATTTAGGTTACATATGAGCAAATATTGAAATTCCCAGGATTTAATTTGCAATTTTGACAGAGAAATATGCATTCAGAATTATTTCAACAAAGTTCAGGGTTTTAAATGCAAAACTTATGGACTTTAATGTGTGAAAAGTAACTCAGAGGGTCTTATATCAAACTTTAAAGCATGAAAGGCATTAACAAGATTATTCAGGGGGCACATTGCAATATCTTCAAATCAAACTTTATTCAAATGATTTAAAAAAACATTGCAAGGACCTAATTGTAAGAAAAAAGACCTACTTGTAAGAAAAGAAGGACCTAACTGTAAGAAAACAAAAGTATCCGAAGTTTATTTAAAAGAAAACTTTTTTTTTTTTTAAAAGGAAAAGGAATCGACGGCCGCCGGCGACGGAACTCCACCGTCGATGACTATTGGGGGTAATCTCACAGGCTATCCCATGGCCTGATCGAAGATCAGACCTCACGGGGAGCAAGAAGAGGAGAGGGAAAGAAGAAGGAGGTGCTGGAGGGCTACCCGTCTCCCTTGCCGTTGGGACAGCTCCGGTGACAGTGCCAAAGAAGAAGGAGGTGCTGGAGGGCTGCAGCGCGTCGCTCAGGGGTCTAGGAAGCTTGGCGGTCCGGTGAGGAACATTTCCCCTCTTCCAAAAGCAAGAATGGGACACGCCTCCCATCCTCAGACCTCGCTCACCGTCGACGCGATCCAACTCCGACGAGCTCGACTGTGGTGGTTATCCAGGGCTCAAGGCTTGGCTTCGATGGCCTTGAAGTGCTGGGGGCGCGTCATGGAGTGTTTCTGGATGCTTGGGGAGGCGTGGCAGAGCTGGAGGCGCACGTCCCATCGTTGTTGCCAGTCGTCTTCCCTAGCGACGGTGACGGCAACGATGCGCAACTCCGGTGATCAGCTTTTGAAGGCTCAGCAAGGTGTTGAAATGGCACGTAGAGGGTTGGAAAAGCTTGAGGGAGACCAGGGGAGGAAGATCTAACACTTTGGGGCTTGAATCAACCAATGGATTCGTGCCCCCACCTTTGTCGATGGAGAATGACTCCGGTGAGGCCTGAGAGCTCGATTCCAGCCAAGGAATGCCTCTGATTCGATTGGAATCGATCGGGGAAGGAAGAGAGAGTTCCCGGAATCTAAAATGTAGGGAAATTGAGGCTTGTGGTGGGCATACCTGGATTGGCAGTGAGCTTGGCCGTCAGAGCTCGTCAGAGGCCATCGGAGCTCGTCGGACTCCGCCGGAGCTCGCTGGAGATGGCTGAAAGTCTGATTTCTCTCCTCCATGAGCTTCCTCCTTGCTCCAGGATCACTCTGGTTGCTTTGATTGGGAGAAAAAGCTTTGGGAGGCTCTCCTCTCAAATTTTCAAAATCTCCTTTCTCACTTGCAGATGGAGCTATTTATAGGCTTCCAATTGGCTTGGTTGGTTGTTATGGTTAGAGTGGGAGGTGGTTAATGTGGTTAGAGTGAAGTGGGAAGTGGTTAAGGTTATTAGAGTGAAGTGGGAAGTGGTTAAGATTGTTGGGGTATGACTTATGGCTTAGGGTTTGACTTATGATTTATGATTTGACTTAGGGTTTGACCTAGGTTTATGATTTGGATTAGGGTTTTGAATTTGGTTTATGTCTTAACCTAGGGTTTAGGGTTTGGATTAGGGTTTAACCTAGGGTTTAGGGTTTGGATTAGGGTTCTATGGTTTTGTTTGGCATTTCAGGGTTTTATGATTTTTTGGGTTTTTATGATTTTCCTAGGGTTTTTAGGATTTTTATGGTTTATTTAGGGTTTAGTTAGGTTTTTTAGGGTTTTGTTTGATTTTTAGGGTTTTTTTGGTTTTTTAGGGTTTTTTTGGTTTTTTAGGGTTTTCCTAGGGTTTTTTGGGTTTTTTTAGGGTTTTCCTAGGGTTTTCTGGGTTTTTTTAGGGTTTTTTAGAGTCCTGTTAGGGTTTTGTCCATTTGCAAGTATATGGAGGTGTCTACTACAGGACACCTGCTTGTGTCCACAGGAGAGCAAGAAAATGTTGCGGCGATCACCATCTTCGGAGGATACGTGATTTGCTGCATAATAGAAGGATAGTTTGATAAGGTGTTGTATTATCTCGGCCTAGAATAGGAGAACTGTGTGTGGGATGCGTAGTGGAGACGCGCGCTTGACATGCATATGTCTCCTAGGAGATTTTCAGAATATTGTAAGCTTGTACCCATGCATTTGAATTAAAAGTGATTAATGGAGTATAGGTTTCAATGCTTGATTGTGCTCTCTTCTCTTGGTGTTTATCCTTGGGCTTTGTATGGCTACGTATGTTGGTATCCCATACTATATACATACACGTATACTTGCACAGTGAGTGTACAGTCAATCGTCACCCAACATTGTGTCCCGTACCCTGCCAACATCGCTTCCTCCCATGCCCTGCGATCGACGTCACCCGAATCTTGCCATGCCCTGCCAACGGTTGAAAATGACAACAGGCCGGCAGGAATAAAAGAGGGAGGAGAACGACTGGCGTAAAGGGCATCCAGAGAGAGAGAGAGAGAGTGACGAGGACCCTAAGTGATTGAGCGGGAGAGGGAGAGAGGTGATTGCTAGAGGGGAGGAGATCGTTGGGAAGCTCGCTCGTCGGAGTAAGGGGAGGTCGCCGGAACCCATCACAGTGTTTGTGATCCCTTCCTCCTCCTCTGTTTCTGTTGGTTCCCATACGAAATTTTGGATGCAAATCTAGTTAAAAACCATAGAAATGATTAGAGTGGCATGAAATCTAGGTTGGTAGTAATGATCCAGTGAATTATTGAGAATTATGAAAGATTTTCTTGTGATTTTTTGTATACGAAGTTATAGTTACATTCAGTATGGGAGTCCAAGAAAGTCGGATTTTGTCTGTCCAAAGAAAAATTGCATGGGAGTTGATGAATTGAACCTCATCCGTTTGGTATGAGATTCTAGGAAAAGTAAGATTTTGTCTGTTCGAAACAAAGTCAAGTAGAGGTTTCGGATTCTGTTTTTCTAGAATGGAAAACCAAAAAGACAAGGACTTCATCCGTCTTAAGCGAAGTCGAAAGAAAGTCGCCTATCTAGTTGAACACTGCACTATGTAAGTAAACCTAGATGCCAATGAGAAGACACAATGTATTGAAACATCATTCTGCAATTTTACAAAAGTACAGAGGGATACATGCAATTTTCCCACATTGCAGATTTTCACATGTTTAAACAATTTATTGCCTTGTGAAACAATGGAAGACATCCTTATGTTGTTGGAGAGGTGGTCAGAACTTCTTGCCATGCTTTGAGACATCTCAAAGAGGTGTAAAAATTTTGCAAAAATCCAAGGAGTAGAATTGTAATTTTCCCAATTTGTGCCACTAATGGTTTTAGAGGATCTGTGTACTGTGCCAAGTATTGCATGGGTACTCCTGGGTCACTGTAGAATGTGGGGTGAGATATTTGTCTCAGTTTTGAAGCTTTTCTACAATTTTCAAAAAGTTAGGGACCTAAGTGTAATTTTTGCATAAGTTTTGGTCGAACCTGTAGTTTCACTGTTTTGCTGGACTTCTCTGACGTACCCTCAGTTCATGGGGTCATGTTGGCAAAATTTTCAGCTGATTTTCGCCGTCCATTTTCCATGCAAAGGGGTTGATTGTAATCTTTGAGTGAATTTCTACTAGGATCTTGGAGATTCCTCATCTTGTGGGCTCCACTGGGTATTTGTGTTATGGTAGTTGAACTTGCATGAACTAGAGATCTCATTATACACTGTACACCTGAAGTGTTTATTTTCATGAAAAGAGAGGGACTTGGATGCCAGTTTTGCATTCCAATTAATTCAAAATCTTCCTGTACCCTTCACTTCTTGTTCATTTCTAATTCTTCCACCCGACGCCACCTGCTGCAACTTTCACCCATCTCCGAGCATCATCGGCTAGGGTTGGGCGGTTCCAAGGTGGGAGGCTTTGACCAGAGGCTTGCGCAGTGGGCAGCGGAGCATACGTGCGGTGGAGGGAGGTGACGGTGCTTGTGCGCGGAGGGAGGTGATGGTGCGCTCGCGCTAAGGACTGCCCGTGGCGGCGGTGCACGTTCGAAATGGTATGCCTTTCCCTCTCTCAGTGCTCCTTGTTGTTTCCTCTTCTTCCTTTTTTTTTGCTTGATGCCCTAGTCGCTCCATCGGACGGCCACGTCTGTCTGAGTGCTCGTCAGTGGTGGCCTGGTCGACGACGGTCGAAGAGCTGAGGGTGTGCTAGCCCTGTCGGCACACGTGTGTCGGAGGGTCTGATGGGATGGCCTGGGACATGTCGGGGCTCACCGGAGCTCAAGTGGTTGCTGTCCGTGGTCTACTGGCTGTGCTTGGTTTGGGTAGGGTTGGCCCAAGCTGGTGAAACACCGGAAATGTTGGCCTGTGGTCGATCGGACTGGGCTGAGTTGGGCTGTGCTCGTCGGTCGGAGGTGACGGCCAGTGGTTTGTCGGTGTAGGGTATGCTAGTGACCATGCTCTGGTTCACCCCTGGCCTGACTGAGGTGATAGATAGCCCAGGCTGGCTGCTTAGCCATGTAATTTCCTCTTTTTGTTAAAGCGTATGCCATCTTATGTCATTATTTGTTTTTTGCCAAATGTTGGAAAACTGGCTTCGTAGAGCATGGAAACTGCTTGACTTGATCTGATTTTTCTTGGAGAAACCCAGCATTTTATCGCTTTGCTCTGCAGTAGGCTTCTGTTTAGGTGCTTGCTATATTTTGTTGTGATTGGCCTCTTGGATAATGCAGTGGATTTTCATTCATCTTCAAAATTGCTGTGGTAAGTTTAAACATCTGATTTCATGCCTGGTTTAATAAAGCTGAAACCTTTGAGATATGGTTTTGTGATTTGAATTTCTTTGGGTATACCCTGCTTGAGCACACTGTCATGGCCTGATTTCTTGGTTCTCGGGTGATTTGACCAAGATAGGATGACTTTTCATGTGATTTGGCCTGACTTGCTGTAATTGCACCTTGAAATACCTGCATTTGAGTGCTTGGCTTCTGTTCTGGTTTAACCAAGGTGAAGTTTTGTAGAACCATAGCTAACCTTGGACTTCTATCCCTGTTTATGCTTAGCTCTGCCTTGTTATGCTTTGTATACTGGTTTTTCTTTTTTCACCTGAATTTTGCAATGTAACTTGTAATCTGAATGGGTGCAACGATGATTTGCCTGAGGTTTTTTTGCGTTAAGTGCTTAAATTCTGTCATTTGGACAGTCTGCCATATTTTGATGGCTGTAGCACTTGATTTTTGATTATGCATTTATCCAAAATGTATTTTTGCTCATTCACATCATGAATCTCTATAAATTTGCCATGTTGAGCTTAAGATGAACAATTTCTTCACTTGAACTTGCAAAAGAGAAATCTCTGTGATGTAACTCTGTAATTTGATCAATCAATCGTAGTTTCAAACTGTGTTGCCTCTTTTGTAGCTACTTGTTGAATTTTTGATATTCCATGTTGTTTTAACTGTTTCTGGTTATTGCTGTATATTTCTACCGTTCACATTATTGTTCTGACTGATTTGACCCTTTATTTGTAGACTGATTCAGAGGGTAGCGGCAGAGACGCTCTGGAGGTGACTTAGAGCACATTGAGCTCTCGTATCCTTACTCAAAGCTTGATGGCGAGGACACAATCACAGAGTGTTGGTTCTCAACCATTTGTGGGCATGTCACTTTCACAGACCCTTAGTTAGAGTGCAACTAGTGACTCGTGATCAGTAGAAGCATCGAGTTCTAGGGCTCCCAATTGGAGCCTTGCTTCCTACACCTAGTCTCGCACCTCTGGCTCGTGGTCTCATGCCTCCAGCTCACGGTCGCGTGCTTTCGGTTTGTGGGCTTCTTAGGCTAGTCAGAGTGCTTTAGAGCTTGCAATCCCTAAGGAGGTAAGTTGTTTCAATTATTTGCTTAGGAATTTCATTTTTAAAATGATCTTAGCTGAAACCATCTTCTTGTCCATCCTGTCAGGCAACTTCGAGGGTTGTCTCCTAGACCCTGAGCATATTAGTGAGAGGTTTGCTTTTCAGGTTTCTGTCCTCTTTCTTATTTTTCTATTTAATTATATTTACTGTTGGTTGTGATAATTTGACTCTTCTTTTGTCTTAACAGGTCTGGGATGCTAATCGGATCATGTAGTGTCATTGGCTTCCTCCTTGAAAAAGGTTATTTCCTGTGAATACTAGCGATCATTGCCCCCTTTCGGTTACTTCTTGCGGATACCAGTGATCTATGGCCATTAGCAGCTTTTTCGGGCTCTTGCGGAGAGATGGAGGCACAAGATCCATACTTTTCATTTTCTATTCAGAGAGTTGGGAATTTTGCCAGAGCATTGGACTTTGATAACTAGGTTGCACTTTAGTGTTGAGCCGATCATTGGTAGGATGACCTAGGGATTTTTTTAGGTCTTGACATTAGTTGGAAGGGACCCACTTGTCGGTAAGAGTTCCACGTTCAGTTTTACTTTACAGTGGTTGCATTGGTGGAACCTTTTCTGGCTAGCTCTTGCTCTTGGTTCAGTAGATGTGGACTTCATCCTGCGTCATTTTCTTCTAGAGTTAATCTACTTGCTTTTTTGCAACACCTCTGGCCACTGTGTTCACATAGACTGGCTAATGTATACAGTTGACCTGGGTTGACTTGATTATTATGACTAAGGTGGAGTGAATTACGCTCATCTCCACTAAGGGGTGGTTCAGAAGAATCGCCACTCTTACATTGTCTTCTATCCTCTTCTGATTGCAAGTAATTTATTTCTTTGGTTGAAAATTGTTTTTGTTTAATTTTTAAATTACTTTGCCCAGCTTGTTCTCTATTTCTACAATATTGGTTTGTTGAGCACGTTTTTCAAGACACTAGTGCTACCGACTCAATCAAGAGATGTTGTCTTTACCTCGTCTGTGGTGTGAGCTAGACCATTGGGTTGCCTTTGGCATGTTTTCCTACAAGGCATATAGATATCAATTGGATTTATTGAGCATAGAGGATGTAAGTCTTTATTCCTATCTTTTATTTGATTCACTGTTGTTGTCTTTCCTTGTTATTTGAAAATGTTATATAAATCATTGAATATTGTTGATGATCTAACACTAATCTCTGCTTATACTTGTAAATGCAAGTGAACCTTCGGCCTTTTGATAGATATAAGGGGTATGACTGGGTGCCTCTCAATTTAGCTAGAGTTGATCCGTTTACATTTGAGATTCTACTGCCAACAGCATTCATGTATATTATCTTCTCGGACGGATTCACCACTAAATTACCGATGGGTTTTGCATTCCTACTCCTATTGACATGGGTTCAAAGCTCGTCTCCCGTGCTGTGGCAAAGTATTTGTGTACTAAGGCTGCAGTTGTGCAGAGTAGGTACATACTTAAGAGGTCGGATATGAAGAATATCTTGAGTGGTTACGTTGTGTGGGCAAATCATATTTGTTTGATGTTGACGTTTGGGAGAGTCAACGCAGCATGTGGTTCGACACAGAGTAGGTCTAGGTAAATAACTTGGCTTGTTTAGTATTCATATTCAATATTCTCTTTGCTTTTTGACTTGCAAACTGTTTTGAACAGGGATTCGAGGATAGCTTTGCTGTTTCTGTCAGGAAATAAAGCATCAAGAGGTAAGTAATCACTGCTGTAATTTAATGATTGGTCTTTATAAACTATACTGAACCCTATGTTACTATCTCTTTTGTAGGAAATCCATTGACTGGTGATGCTTGAGGTACTAGTTCATATTTAACAGTAGTTCAATTTTGTTCATTCATAATATTGCATTAACAAATTGTCTTTTTTACTTTATAAGGTAGTGCGGTCGAGAGGGGTCTTAACCCAAACACTAGTGAGGAGTATTCTATGAACTTCGATCCCCAAGACATTTTTGGAGAGGACACAACTACCTCTGTCGTCGGATCGTTGCGTTCTTGAGCTATCTCAGTTAGGATCTTCCAGAGAATAGGCTGCAAGTTCCTTAGGACCATTGCTACCGCCACTACTGCTTGGAGGGGTGCCACAACCGAGTTAGATGAGGAGCACAGCTCTTGGGAGGACTAGATTAGTTTTTCTTTTCGAAAAATCCTTTGTTGTAATTAGTCTTTGAATTTTATGAAAATTTGTAAAATATGACAAAAATTGTGTTTGATTATTGAAAACATATTCTTGGCTTGTCAAATTTGAGTGTTTTTATGCTTAGGGTGTTTTGTAAATTGTTATGTAGGATTTTGAAGACCTTTGCGCTAATTAGGCATGTCATTTGAGCATTCTAAACTTAAGTTTGAACTGTAATGCTTTATGCTAGCAATTTTTGCCAGAGTTATCCATTTGAAATTCTCGTTTGAAATATCCATTTGTCATTTTTGTTTAAACTATTTGTCTGTTATATCTGTTTGGATTTTTTGTCAACAATATCCATTTGACCTTTTACACTTCAGATAGTTGGCAGAGTGCACTCTTCCATGATGCTCATTTTCTTCTTCACCTACTTTGATAACGGCATTATTCTTTCTTATCTCTTTATTTTCAACTCCTTATTTAATGGTTGACCTCCCTCCTTTCTTGCATAAGCATCAGAGGAAGGTTCTTGAGTGACATTTCCCTATTTTATGCAAAACAAGAATGGTATGCATTTATCATATCCTTCCTCCTTTTATTTACTTTGAAGTCCTTGTTCCTCTCATTTGTTTCAACTTTGGATTGTATCGTAGAGTTTCCCAACCATGGTCACACTGGTTCACTATTCAAGTGTCCTTTGTGGCTAGATCGGCAAACTCACTATTGATGACTGAGACAAGCTTCAGACTTAGGGAATATCCACAAAACTTTTGGGCATTGTTGTGGTAGAGGACAATCGATACTTCTTGTGTGTCGAAGCTTGTTCCTGGAAAGCAACCTTCCACGTCTTTTGTTTTTGGAAGTGGAATTAATCTCAACACTGGAAGAGGTACGTAGAATATGCTACTTATCTTAGCTCTTGGGGTCCACCATCTTCATGCAATAGGATAATTATGCTTTCATTTTGTGCCAATTGATTGCTTGTCCATCGGAGTATGTGGGCAACGCTTGATTTGCGAGGATGGGCAATCTCCCATGCTACGGTTGGAGTATTTTGATGAAAATGTTGACAAAAGAGCAGCACTTGGCGACGAGCTCTGGCTTCGAGGTTTCATTGTTCGTTTCCTAGGAGAGTTGATTTTCAGTTATGGTAGAATGATTGCAGGCATTGAGGTTGCCGAAATTGCTTTGGTCGTTGTGGCATGACAGATCGATCTAGCTTCAGTTATTCTAGCCAAGGCATACTAGTCCTTGGATCAGTCATTGCGTCACTATTGACACTTTTACGATTATGGGGCTTTAGTGCAGGTATGCTTATTTTCTTTGTTACATGCTTTCTTTTGCTCACTGCTGGAATGCCGATGATCATCTGATCTATTCACAAGTCTGGTTAACTGTTCACTTGGAGGTTGAGGTTCTGCACCCCCAACGTTCTGCCTTTGAGGCGTATCGCTAAAGTGGACACTATCGCACTATTCCTGTTGTCCATGAGGTATACAAGAAGTTGGAAATGCTGATAGAGGACAAGGTAATTTAGTGTATCATCCCTTCTACTGCAGACTCATTCGCTATTTTCTTTAATGATAGTGATATGCGATCGATCATTTTTGCTGGGGTTAGCTGGAGGAGTGGAGTATCACTTGGTTTGTGTGATGCATCAATTTGGATACTGCCAGGATTCTTTCACCCAAAGCTCAATGCCAGACCACTATCAACTGTATCTGCTCAACTCTACTGCCCAATGCTCAATGCCAGACCGCTATCAATTGTATCTGCTCAGCTCTACTGCCATGACTATAGGCTTGTCCGGACTGCTTCATGGTAGCATCCACTCCAACAAAATCTCTATCATGGAGGGTAACAGGTACACTACTGAGTATGAGGCCGAGATCGAGGAGACATGGCCCATTTGCGAGGTCATGCCTGGTCCTTCTCTATTTCCAAGGGCTGATAGTTCTAAGAGAGCAAAGAACAACTTGGATATGTAGTTTTAGTTGCTGTATGTCTACTTGCAAGATGTTATTCTAAGCATGAATAACTTCTGATCATGTATAATTGTCCTTGAGACTATAATTATACTATGATATTGCTCTTTGCTTTCATTCAATGCTTGCATGATGGTTTGTGAGGGGATAGTAGTCTTTGTGATCACTCTAAACTGCCCAATGTTTCCAGCCAACTCGGCCCTATCCACTAGCTACTGCTGTTGGACAAATTTCAAAGAGAGCTGATTATCAATTGAGTCCTAGGTTAGATATCAGAGAGAGTTGATTGAGAGCCCACTCACTCCTGAAAGCTACGGGACATCCTTGTGTTTATGGGAAACCTTTTTACTTGCAAGATATTAAGAACTCCTTTTCACTGATTGGCATCTTTTGTGAGCATCTTGTCCGTCTTCATGTCCTTTTTTAACCTCACAGAAGACAGCTGACATGTCCATGGTTTGGCATTGAAGGATTCGACTGATAAGAGTAGCTAACATGCCCACAGTCAAAGAACTAGCTCAGTGTGTCTATCTATAGAGTAGCTGACATGCTCCTAGTTTGATATTGAAGGTCCCAACCACTAAGAGTAGTAGACTTGCCCCTGGTTAGGAAAATCATTCTAATCCTTTTAGTCATATAGTAGTTGTCATGCCCTTGGCTGAAAGAATCAAATTAAACCCTGCGATGCGACATAATGATGCATGAAAAGAAGATGCACGTATTCTAAAAGATTTATAAAACCTAACTGATGCCCTTAGTATTTGGAATGCCTTTAAAACTGTGAACACAGAAGAGATAGTTCCTGACCTTAGAAGACTCTATCCAGGCTTTGAGGCTATAGGTGGCTCTTTGGGATAGGTAACAATGTGACTTGGGCTCCGTTCCAAACCTTACAGGACCGTACCCTTACTTTTTGTATCATTTACATTATTTTTTATTCCCTCATAGGTGTATAGATTCACTCTATCCCTAACTTGGAGGCAATAGGGACCTGGTCTATTGTTGGGGAGCTGTTGTTGCTTGAAAAGGGTTGGCTAGGCCCTTCAAAAATGTGTTTTCCATGTACTCTCTTTGACTCCTCTACAAAGTAAGTTGTAGGGATAGTGTTACTCTACGCGCCTCGCTCTCTTGGGCTGACTTCTATCTACAACTTCTGTCTTCTAATTCTTTTATGCCCTTTCACAGACATATGCATTTTTGTTTAGCTCACATTCTCACTCTCACCCCTAGCATTTTTTTCTCCCTTTGGAGGTGTAAGTTCCTTGAACGGCTTGGTTACTTTGCCCAATTTACAGTTAATGGTGGCTCCCTCGCTCACTAAATCACCTAGTTAGTATCCACCTGAGGAGGCACCACGCTCTCCCTACATAGGCAGGCTTATTCCATTTTTTCATCATCGGGCAATGATTAATGCAAATGATGCCAATGATGACTACTTATTTATGTGGTGAATGCTTGATGAGAATTAACTAGGCATGTGCTAACACGCTAGGCTATATAGATGCACAATAATGTAGATATGGAAATGTAATGTGAATGTATGCATGGATGCAAGAAGGAAGCATCGCACGGTAAAGACACGACCTTTAGTCATTAATAGTACTTCTTTAAGTAACATGTATTCACTGGCTCTGATTGTTCAGTGTGATCCATATCCTTTAAGACTGCTGCACCTCCAGAAGAGACCTATTTGACTACAAGTGGCCCACGTTAGTTAAGTCTAAATTTCCCACAGCCATCAGGGAGATGCATAGCTCGCAAGACCAGCTCTCCAAGCACAAAACTTCTAGGCCAAACCTTCTTTTGATAAGCCTTAGCCATCCATTTCTGATAACACTATGCATGGTGTATTGCCTATAGTTTGTGCTCATCTATCGAGTTCAACAACACATAGCGGTCCTCAAACCACTCTACTTCATCTAACTTTATCTCTCTCAAGATTTTGAGTGAAGGTATCTCTACCTTGATACGTAGGACCACTACCATGTCATATACCAATGAGTACGGGGTTGCCCCGGTTGAGGTCCAGTAACCATGTCGGCGACAGCCTTGTGCTTGGCGCGAAAGGCCAAATGCACGAGGATCGGCAAAGTCATGGCAAAATAATAAAAAGCAAATGATAAAAATGCAAGAGTCGCCACCAAGTCTATTTAAAATGGGAGACGAGGAAAACCGCTTAAAAACATTCAAATCACACAATAAAACCAATGGAAAAGGTCTCAAAAGAAAACCAGAAATGGGTAAGGATCCCTATTATGCATGAGGAAGGTATTAGGTACCCTCGTGCGCCCGAAAATCAGTCTTTAAATGGGTTTCTCATTTACTTGTATGGAGTATCGGCTTTTCAGCCTTTTCTGTACGCCCGAGGGCGATATGCAATGAAATGCTATATATGAGTGGTGCCCTATGCTAAACATGGGTGCCTGGGTTGTAGGATGTGTCCTAATGCTCAGAAAGGTCACCCGTGCGGTGGGTCAAGCACCAGCGCAAGGATGATACACAGATATGATCAAAGATCTAAAAATACCGAATCACTTTCATCCTTGCTTCACTATATGCAAAATATGAGCTATCATGCATAAAAATGGCTGAAAATAGAGTGGAGTCATCCTGATATGTCCAGGAAGACACCTAAAGAAAACCAAAGGAAGATTAGATCGAAAAACATGCTAAACACCATGCCAAGAACTACTGTGTGTAGTGGAAACAGGCAGGTGCGCCTGTGTGGTGCGCCAGACTAGTGCTCCAGTCTGTTGCGCCACCTATGTGCTCTACTGATGTGTGCCAGAAAAGTGTGCTAGAGAAAATCACAGATCAGACGGTAAACCAGCTTAATGCCATGCAATATAAAATCCTGTAAATTTATAGAAAACCAATCAGAACATGCATCATGAGTATCCATCAAAATCCAAGAATGAAAAAACAATGTGGGTCTTGTGCTCAAGGGCTATATGCCTCACACATGACTACACCACCCTTATACTAAATAAAACAATAGGTTTCAGCTATGCCATCTAGATCTGGATCATGAACTGTTGCATAAGAATCTCCTAAACAAGTGTTCATGGGGGCAATTAGCTCACCAGATTATGATAGCAGGCTGAACATGCAAGATGCAAAAGTCCTAGGAACAATGCTATCTAGGCTGAAATCATGGATACAAAGTCATGATATATCAGAGAATATACATCATAAAAATCAAAGGCAAAAACATCTGGAAAAGCATGCAGATCATGATGTAAAGATGATGATTTTCTCTCTGACCAGACTGGTGCACCAGGAGGGTGCGCCAGAATGGTGCTCTGGTGGGGTGCACCACCCCAGTGCGCCACCCTGGTGCTCCAGTGTGGTGCACTCCAGAAAATCTGAATCAGATAGCATTCTGATTTCAGATTCTGGTCCAGCTGCTAAAGATGAAATGTGATTAATCTTAACTAGATCAATTATTTAAATGGTAGAGAACTGAACCATGATAAAAAAACAAACATAAAAGTCTTTTTATCATTTCTTAATCATGCAAGTTCATGGGTTAATGGGCTGAAGCTACTGCTTAGTAGGCTCTAAGGAGTATGCAATGAATTAATGAACCTAACAATCATGTAAAGATGATAAATATGTAAAGTGTATATTTTCAGTTCATTTCACAGCAAGCATTTGCATGAATCAAGATTTAGTATGTAAAAAACAAAACAGAGATTACATGATGTAGAATTTAACATGGCATAGAAGCATTGTGGATATACATGTAGGAGCAATCATCTTATCATAAATACAATACGAAAACAGATTATTAACAGACCATATGTTCAGTGCATTGCATGCTTTATTTAGTGCAATATTTAAAGCTTTAATAAAAAGGATAAGTAAAAAGGGGAGTAAGGATCTTACCTTGCCCAATATGTTTCTTCCTCGAAGGCTCAAGATAACACTTCCTTGTTGCTTTGAATGAGCTGAGAATGCTCTGGAATGTAAGGGTATCCTCTGGAAACGAGAGTGAGTTGCTGGGAGTAGATAGGTGACTTAACCAAGAGAGCTAAATGGTTGTCAATGAAGGTCTTTTTATAGAGTCTCACAAGGGTAACTCCAATGGGATGTAGACAGCCTCGCAAACAAAGAGCCTTGCATAGATTCGCAAGAAATATCCATTGGCAAGGGTTACAAGCATAGAAGATGGAAAGCCAGCAGCCAACACCCTGAAAAGTGGTTGTACGCCAGCTTGGTGCGCCAAGATGGTGAGCCAGAAAGGTGCTCCATCTTATTGCTCCAGCTTCGTGCGCCACTATGGTGCTCCTGCTGGATGCTCCAATCTAGTTCTCCACATTGGTGCTCTCCACTAGCTGCCTGAATTGTTAATTGGGCCACGAGTTTGCTACAGGCTTGTGGTCGGTTTGTGCAATGATCTCTGGCTGGTTAAAATGTCAAATAGGATTCGAAAGTGGTTGGGCTTACTGCATCCAAAGCTACATCTTCAGAGTATTTATCTATGAGCCACCTCAAAATCGGGGTGTCTACAGATGCCCCTCTTTGAGCGAGGTTGAGGGATGGAGGGAACCGAGACCGATGCTCAGGGTTGACAAGATACCCCCATTTTGAGGCTGCGGAGGAGTGATGTTTGCTGTAGGCACTAGGTCATTTATCCGATGGATGCACCAAAAGTCGTGATTTGTTGCAAAATGCGTGCGACTGCTGAGCTAAATGCTGGAAATGCGATGCCAATGCAAGATGCAAATGCAAGAGCCGATGCTTAAAAGTAAAATGCGAAGCTGATGCTAACATGAGAATGGATGCTCATAAGGCGATGCAATGTTGAGGCTAATGCTAAAGTGATATGGCAAAAGCAAAAGAATCCCTGCATGGATGGAACCATCGGCGAGAACATGATAAGTTGTCAGACTCATCAACCGGATTATTGAGGTTATCAACCTGAGGAGGCGGGATATGACAAGTCGACCAAGCTTTGTCAACCCGACCGCTAGACAGCGTGACAGTTGTTAGCCGATTAGTTGGGGATACTGGCCCAAAGAGAAGGGGCATGACCAAACGCATTGTTTGTCAAGCAAGAAAGGAGGCCCTGTTCGCATGGACTTAGGGCAAGCAAAGGGATTTCGCGCCTGCGAAAACCCAAAAGAGAAAAGAAAAGGACCTTGACCGCCCGGTCAAAAAGTCAAACAGCTGGATTTCGTGCCTGCGAAAATCTAAGGAAAAGGAGAAGGACCTTGACTGCCCGGTCAAAGGTCAAGCAAAAGGATTTTGCGTGCCCGCGAAAACCCAAGGAAAAAAGGATAGGGACCTTAACCGTTGGGTCAAAGGTCGACTTTGACCGCCCGGTCAGAAGGCAAGGAAAAGCAACGGAAATGACATTGACCGCCCGGTCAAAGGACGACTCTGACTGCCCCATCAATAGCCAAGGAAAAGAAACGAAAATGACCTTGACCAGCCGATCAAAGGTCGACTTTGACCGCCCAGTTAAAAGACAAGGAAAAGCAATAAAAATGACATTGACCGCTCGGTCAAAGGTCGACTCTGACCGCCTGGTCATATGCCAAGGAAAAGGAACGGAAATCACCTTGACTGCTCGATCAAAGGTCGACTCTGACCTCCTGGTTAGAAGACAAGGAAAAGCAACAGAAATGACCTTGACTGCTCGGTCAAAGGTTGACTCTGACTGCCCGGTCAGAAGCCAAGGAAAAGGAACGAAAATGACCTTGACCGCCCGGTCAAAGGTCGACTCTGACCGTCCGGTCAAAAGACAAGGAAAAGAAATGGAAATGACCTTGACCGCTCGGTCAAAGGTCGACTTTGACTGCCCGGTCAAAGGTCGACTCTGACCGTTCGGTTAGAAGCCAAGGAAAAGGAACGGAAATGACCTTGACCGCCTGGTCAAAGGACGACTCTGACCGCCCAGTCAGAAGACAAGGAAAAGCAATGGAAATGACCTTGACCGCCCGGTCAAAGGTCGACTTTGATAGTCCGATCAGAAGCCAAGGAAAAAGAACGAAAATGACCTTGACCGCCCGGTCAAA
>JAMKQA010103813.1:0-27278 GCA_024699735.1 Posidonia australis | reverse complement strand
CATCAGAAGAGCTGTCAGATCCTAGCAGCTACTGTAGATTAGTGGGTAAGCTCAATTACCTTACTGTTACTAGACCTGACATTGCTTATACAGTGGGATTGCTTAGTCAGTTTATGCATAAACCTAAAATGGTACATTGGCAAAGGACCCAACAGGTGCTTGCCTACATCAAAGGTACTCCAGGTAAAAGACTATTGTATCAGCACCATGGACATTTGAAGGTTGAAGCCTACTCAGATGCTGATTATGTAGGAGATAAAGGGGACCGGAAGTCCACAACTGGATATTTGACATATGTGGGCGGCAACCTAGTTACCTGGAGGAGCAAGAAGCAGAGTGTGGTGTCTTGCTCTAGTGCGGAGGCTGAATATAGAGCTATGAGATTCACAGGATGTGAAATGGTCTGGCTCAGCTCCTTATTAGGAGAACTAGGGGTGAAGATTGAAAAACCAATGACTATGTACTGTGACAACCAAGCTGCAATATACATTGCCAAGAATGAGACATTTCATGAGCGCACAAAGCATATTGAAATTGATTGTCACTATATCCGGGATTTGGTCACCAAGGGAGTTGTTCGTACACCGCATGTCTCCTCAGCAGAAGAATGGACTGACATTCTAACCAAAGCATTGAGTCACACGAGTTTTAATTATCTTTGTAACAAGCTGGGTTTATTTGACATATACTCTCCAGTTTGAGGGGGAGTGTTGGTGTTATGTGGGTAAATGGATCTTTATACGGATCATGAACCCTATGTATATATCTGTACTCTTAATTCCTCAATATACAACTCTTTCCTCTACTCTTCAAGTGTCTCTAAATCTCCTTTTTGGGGCCACTGCACCCACGTTCCCTGTACATAAAAATAAATTTAAGTTCAAATGCAGATGAATAAGCATCAGTGATTGTTCCTAATTCAATCAACGTCCAGAATACCACCTTTTTTTGAGCGGTCAAAAGGAAGATTTCAGTGATAAACCAAAAAAAGGGAAAAAGGAAAAACAGGATTACAAAGCAAAAAACAGCTCATTATCAAGGTGACAAGGACCGAAGCAGAAAATAAAAACCAAACTTTTATTGCCTACAAAACACAAATAAAGCAAACGCAGCAACTAGGGACACATTTCCAGCTCCAAGACGTCAATCAGCAAACAATAATTTTAACCAAGCCGCAATCACAGCGTCCATGTCGACAACACAATCATAAGCAGCAGACCAGGCCAACAAACTGTGGCAAATCGAGTCCATTTCGTTACTCAACTATTCATAACACCCCAGGAAGATTCATCGGTTCCTTTCCAACCACCAGATGGCATGAGGAATCATCTGCCAAATTCTCCATTTCCATCCACCAATTCCATGTTTACTCATCCACAATTCCCAAAAATCTAGGATATGAATCTGATCATTAGTGTTCAGCCCTATAAGGTTCCTCCACTGCCTTTGCACTGAAGGGCAACCAAAGAAGAGATGCCACCAGTCCTCTTCATGGTTAAGACATAAACCACATCTACTTGCTAGATGAAATCCACACCTCTTAATAGTCAACTCTGTCAAAATGCTTCCATGTAATATTTGCCAAACAAAAAATTGGACCTTTGTTGGAGTGTTTCCATTCCAAATAAACTTGACATGCTTTAAATAAGCTCTGTCACCTGAAAGAATATGAAAGAGAGATTTAACTAAAAAGTATCATTCTTGTCCCAATGCCATATGATTGAATCAGTATTGAGTGAGATAGCCAACGAACCATGGGAATCTAGAAGAGAAATGAGCACCAGTAAGTCCGGAATTTCAATATCACGAATATCCCTTCTAAATCGAACACCCCATACTATCCCTGCAGCAGAATGCTCAAAGCACTGATGGATCCTTTCAAAAGGATAGGCTGCAACACGAAACAAAAAGGGAAAAGAGTCGTTAAGTGCAGTCACCCCCTACTCCTGCAAAACGACCTTTGTACCATTTGCCAAGAATGATTTTTTGCCATAGAAAAGAGTCTTCCTCTCCACTCTGACTCAACCTCCAAATCCATTTTCCTAACAAAGTAAGAGTGAAAGATCGGAAGTCTTGCAATCCTAGTCACCCTTCCTTACGTGCACACTTTGCTCCAAACAATTATATGGAAGCCAGGAGCATTTTTCATTCCCCTTTCCACAAAAACCAACCCATAATCTTCTCCAACTTGATTGCAACTACCACAGGAATGCGACAATCGACAAATAATAAATCGACAAGTTCGCAAGAATAGAAGAAATGAGAATAACCTTTCCACCAAAAGACAAACACATGCCAACCTAGCTTGATAGTCGTCTTTCAAATCTTTCCACATGTGGACCCCATTCACCAACTCTGAGAGCTTAACAAGACAAGGGGAGACCAAGGTATTTCAATGGAAAAGATTCTACATTGCAACCTAGAAAATCAGCCTCATTCTGTACTAGTTGTTCATCAACACACACGCCAATCACAGTAGATTTATGGAAATTGACCTTCACGCCAGTGATCATCCCAACCAAACCAAGTATAAAGGTTAGATTTTCACCTTCATGATGTAAGGCCTGACAGAAAACAGAGTATCATGAGCATACTTAAGGTATGGAGCTGAACACAATCCACTAGCAGACATAAACTGATGGGTCAGAAGTTCGCAATATCAATAGCCTTTTTGAGGATTAAAGTCTGGAAGGCATTTGCACAGTCAATAACCCCATCATTTGCAAAAATGTCATTCATCATGTTCATGACATTCCTTTTGAAAAGATACCAAAACTTCAAGAAATTGGGAAGCCATCTGGGGGGACAGCTTTATCACCCGCCATCATTAATGCTGCTCTTTTCACCTCTTCTTCCGTGAAAGGCCTCTCCAATGCTAAAGCATCTTCCTCTGAAATTTTGTCAAAACCCAATTCCTTTAAAATTGTAATTCAACCGCAAGTAAGGCTTGGCTTTGAGATGATCAATGAAAAAGCCTTCTAATCCCTACCTGATTTCCTCCTTTTCACTTAGCAGAACACCATCTATGATGATCGGACCCAAAGAATTAACTCCCCGTCTCCCATTTGCCATTTTGTGAAAGAACTTTGTACTCCGGTCACCTGCCTTTAACCACAAAGCCCTTGAACACTGTCTCCATGCAATTTTCTCCCTCCTGTTCCACACATCCAATTCTTTTTTGAGAAACTCCCTAGCTTTACTGTCCTCAAAAGACCACAACGGAAGTGATTCCTTTGCATCCAAATCTTCAATTTTACTGCTAGAGGTTTATCGCCTAACCTGTTTTGGAAGCATGCCTTTGAAATCATAAGCAATGGACCTGATTTATGCAACCAGAAAGTTTTTTAAATGCAATGCCAAACTAACCCACTTCATATGTTGCCCAGGGTTTAATTTTCTCTTTTACCCATATCATCAACTTTAGACAAAGTCTTGTTGTTGGTCCCCAATCACGCCTGAAAGCAGCCAATCCTTTCTGACCCACTTCCTCCCATCATTTCTTGAAGAGTTCTTCAAAACCTTGGAACTCAAACCACATGGATTCAGGCCTGAAGGGTCTAGGAGCCCAATCAATTATATCCTCAGAAGAGAGCAACAATGGCGTATGATCTAACATGATTCTTGAAACACAACAAGCTTTAGAAGCAGGCTATCGATCCTCCCAACCTGAAAGTTACAAAAATCCTGTCCAACTTCACAAGATAAGGATTCTGGTCGAAATTTGACCAAGTGAACTGACAGGCAAGTATATCCATTCCAAAACATTGATGCCATCATTAAACTCCATCATTTCCATTGTCAATCTGCTGCTAATGCTCAACCTATCATTTGTAAAGCAGATTGCATTGAAATCACCACCAACTACAATCTTGTCAAGACCAAATTGATCCAAGTTCCTGAATTCGTTCCATAACACATGATGTCTGCTTTGTTCACATGGACCATAAACATTCAGAACACCCAATTCCATGTTCATCTGGCAGCTCTGCAGAACTAGCTACCTTTTGCCTATGTTACTCAGAAGTCAGAAGCCAAACATAAGAAAATAAAAGACAATACAATAGTGTCAAACTTTGTCAACAGCACTACATTTCGACTTTAGCCTTCAGTGGAAATTGTGAAGTAGGACCAGTTGTTATCCATGAGGTACAGTCAACATAACAAAAGCAACTTTTGAAAAAGAACATACATATAGGGCATCATGTCTATAAATTATGTCACTACCACAAGACTATTACCACTCAAAGTGTAGCACAAACAACAACCAACAATTAATATAAGTATTTGGGTTTGTGTATTACAGGCTGAGTATATCATCTCCCTATTTCGTGCTCCAGAAATTGCTTGTATGTTAGAAAATATTATATTGAAGAGATTCAAGAAGCACGCCATGACCCAAATAATCTTACCAAGCATATAAGACTCATTTCATCCCAAAACCAGCTCAAGTATCCTACACCAGAGCAGAACAGCTCATTCCATCTCAAGGACTACCAAATCCACTATATTTCTCCATATGAAGATAAAGTCTGCCAGGTGGTCTTTTAGGATTCATGAATTAGTACTCTTGGCACGATGCCAAGGAAACTACAATTTGAAACTCATGAACAACCCCAAATGATTAGCAGTCCATTATTAGGATAAGTGAGGGCTCTCTTATCTCTTGTGAACATAATGGCTGTTTTCTTAGATACATACAAGACCATGTCTGACTTGCAGGGAACTTACGATTTGTATAACCAGAAATGCACTATACACTGAAGCACTAAAATTTTAGGTTTGACCAAGCATAAACATAGAGTATTATTATACATAGATGCTCAAAAAACATCAAGTAAGATATACACAGATACTGAAATCATATTGCATAATTGCTCAATAAACCCATACTCATGTCAAATTCAGCACAAGTCACATTGATTCATGTCAATGGTTAAAAATGAGAACATAAGACACATCCAAATTTATGTATTAAAAGTTTAAGCATTTCAATTAAAACTGTAGCTAAAAATCAGAAGAACATCTAATGCTCTGACAACTAACTATTCCTCAGGCGAACTAAAGTGGGATTTTCTTGCCTGTTCCTGCAGTTCTCTCAGGTATGCAGCCTTTTTCTCTATTCTATTTCTGAGTCCAATGCGTTCAGCCTGAAACAGATATAAGTCATGATTAAAATACACAAAAACAACAGAAACCAGGATAAGCAAATGCATGGGCGTGCAACCATATAAAACACCTTTAATTCGTCAATGTCATTTAGGCTAGTGCGAGGCAAACCCTTCCACTGTATTTCCTTTTTGTCTTTTGATATAATATCCATTGCCATTAGAAC
Source organism: Posidonia australis (assembly GCA_024699735.1). NCBI lineage: Eukaryota > Viridiplantae > Streptophyta > Magnoliopsida > Alismatales > Posidoniaceae > Posidonia > Posidonia australis. Next base: position 21,946 of record JAMKQA010103813.1, on the reverse strand, counting down.
ATTAAGGGCATCATATACTCTCCGCCGTATATTTTTTTCGTCATATTGCTGCTGTTCAGGAAAAATATGGATCCCATTAGAACTTGCAACACCACAATGCAGCTAAAAAATGGATGCCATATCACACCTGATCGGGAGAGCCAACATTACTGCCAGGATCTGAAAATTCTGCCACAAGTTCATCCGCAACCTGGAATAGAAGATAGAGATAAGGGGTCAAAAAAGTTTAACAAAGCAAATGTGATTTAAATTGGTAGCACATACAAGCTTTGAAATATCATGAAAATAGTCGTAGTATGTGTGAGAAAATTAAGTACAAATTCGTAGTGGTGTCAGTCCCAACTTGATATGTGTTTCATCTTCCTTGCTAATCGAACTGTTCTTATTTACATCTCATAATGCAGGTAGATGCATTTTTTATCAGTTTATTCACCTTTATAAAACTGAAAGATCCAAGAATAGATTCCACCAAACTTGGTGCCATGATCAGTGTTGTAGGGACCCCATCTGTTTGTCTATCTCTCAAAAAAAACAAATCAACTTTTTGAATGCAACAAGTCAATTGGTCATTGCATGCAGCACACCATTTTTTTTGTTTGAAATTGTGTTTACCTTGCCACACGGAGCACCTTAGAAAATGCCTCAAGAGTTTGAGATTTCAAAAAAAATATTTGTTACACCTCAATCCTAAGCATGCAAAGCCTGGCCTGACTCAAAATGGGCTCATGGAAACCATCATATCAACCTCAGACCCTTGCAATTAGGCTAGACGATTTCAGTTGAAATCAATATAAGAGTATTTTCCCACTATATATACACCTCTTGACAAATTTTTTTGCCTACGGGATAGGGTCTAAATATTGGATTATCACAATCTCCCACAATTAAGATTCTAGAGATGGCTCCTTCCATAATTGATACATCCTCTTTGTCGTTATATCATATATGTGATGTCTTGACCTTAAGATTACATAACCTAGTCTGATACAAATCACTGATAGAAACTATTGATCCATATCAACCTCAAACCTTTGCAACTTGACTTAAAATGCTTAAGCTAAAATTAAAATGGTACTATTTCCCACCATATATACGCCCCTTAACACTTCATTGACTAGAAAAATGAGGCTAAACTTTGAAGTATCATAAAAAATAATAGCTCATTTAAAGCATGTTTGCCAACAATAATATATTTGCAAACAATAATATTATTGAAGTCTTAGATCAATTGGTAACCAACGCCAAACGGAATTGATCGATTCAATTCTACCAAAAATATCATTTTTCAAGTAAACAAAGTTTAAGACATTATCAAGTAGATAGTCTTATCTTTTGTTAAGTTCACAATGCAAGGGCTTTTGCCTCCATCAACCAAATTGAATGGTGAACATATAACGTAAACTTTTAGAGGGAGAACGATGGATATGACGTAGAAGCAAATAATGTGGGTCCTAGGTTATTAGGGAAACAATGCAAACATATTGGACAGCATGGACAATACTTTAAACAAGGGTGTAATGAACTCTATGAAGAAAATTTTGTATTATCTAAAAAGAAAATTAAGAGATCCAATGGTAATAAAATGATCCCCTTTTTAGAATAATAGATAGACTTATAAATTACCATTTGGTTCCCAAAGGAGATGCTACCATATTTAACAAATGCCACACCACTAGCCAAACAAAAATAATCAGTTTCTCTATGGCATTAAAAATTAAAATCACATCACTCATCAGTAGAAGAAACCATGCCTAAGATAAAAACCATGGGCATTCCACTCAGTACTCACCATTTTGAAGTTTCTAAATCCAAATGTGTTTACTTTTGTAAAAATAGAGATTTATGGAAGGAAAGAAGAGTCAAAAAAAGAAAGGGCAAGAACAAAGCACATCTGGAACAAGAGCAACCAACGGGAAGAAAAGAGAAACAAGTTGACCAATTGCATGGTAAGAACTTGAGAATCAAATAGGAAGTTGCTTTCATCAAGTTACAACTGAATGACCTGCTGAATGTTGTAAAAAATTTCTAAACATTGAAGCAGTTGAAGCAGAAATCCCCTACTTTCCATTACCGACCTTTGCTCCGGCCAAAGTTGCTACTTCAAAGATGAATGGAAATTCTTTCCCATTTTGATGAAAATAACTTTTCCAGACCACCTTAACAAAGATTATCATTTCCACCAACGGAAAAAGAAGACCAAGTAGAATCGAAGAAGCTAGTAGACTGATCACTAAAAAGATACAAATAAGTGCAAATTCCAACATCCCCACAGCCCACTTCGACAAGCAAATGACATATCAAAGAATGTAGCACAAAGACAATTAAGTGGGGTATGACGAGAACATAATGTTGTTTTCGTTGCATGATCAAGACAACGCAACAAAAAATATCAACCAGTTTATACAGAAAACAATAACAGAAGCAATCTGACCTCATTATAAGTGGTTCTACCCTTGCTCTCCACTTTCTCGCAGACTGAATAAGATTGAACAAATGAAAGCAAAATTTAGTAAGCATAAGATTTGTCTGATTAAACCAATGAAAAACATTTTGTATTTCAGTTGCAAGTTACAGCTCATAGTGTTCACTGAAACTGGGACATTGCCACCACTTGCCCCAAAAATACTCATAAAAAAAGACGCATATTGGAATCAGTAAACACCAGAGGCCCATCTCATTAGTATGCCACAAAGAGAAACGCGAAGTTAGATCAATTTTTCTGGTCACCTTTCATGCTGAACTGACGGAGCCCCCTTCCACTTTTATCACCACTAACTGCTCGTTGTCCCCTTTTTTTCTTCTTGCCACTGCCCCATTCAAAAAAAAACTCAAATAGTTCAAAATTTCAGTGACACTTGAGAATAGAAAAAATTTATATATATATGCATATATATATATATATAGGAGCAGTTTCATATGTGGGTAGCCTTATTTTGATAAAATGCGGGTGACCATGTTTTGAATCCATCATGGCCATTAGATCATGACCCAATGGCGTGTGAGTGTCAGTGTATCATCAACACAATAATTCATGTCAATGTTACAAGTGCAACTATTTGAGGAATCATACCATACTAATAACCGAATCACACTAAGTCGTGTCAATGTCATATTCAAAATATGATACAACCCTAAATCGTATATAGATAATGTTTATTATCATACATACATACCCAACACTATTATCTACCGATGTTTGTACATCTTCTAAGAGTGTCAGCGTTAGATTATAAGGTCAAATGCATTAGAAACCTCATTTTAACAAAATAATGCCAAATACATCTGAAATGCTCCCTCTCTCTCTATATATATATATATTATACCATGACGAACCAAAATCTTATGATTTTTCCACAATGATATTTTTGCACAAGTGAAGATCCTACACAAAAGAATACTTTTGTTTTAGAAACATTATTAACAAGAAAAAGGTCACTCTATGTCTCTAACAAATCCTTTATCACTTTGAATTCCCTTTTTATCCTTTTTTAGCTGCCACATTTCAAACTCAGATAAACCAGGAGGTGTTAGTGTCTATTTATTGCCCCGTCTTTGGTTGATTTCACTAAGGCTTGCCTCACCTTAAATCAACCTGGAAATAACAGTAAATACCAAGGAGGGGAGATTCCATCCTATTTTTTTGTCCAAGCCATTCGACTCAACATTCTTATGCCCGCCCTTCACTAAGGCTCTCCCTTTTAAACAAGCTCGCAACAACAGTAAATACAAAAACAGGGACATTTCATCTTCTTACTTAAACTAGCCATTAAATAAGTCTATGCTCGTCACGAACCTCTCAAAACACAACTGAAATCGTAGCTTCATCCATAAACTCAAAGTTTTACCATAAACATAAGACAGAAATGTGGTTTCTGTTAAACTTGTATTCACTTATTGCATATATACACGTATATGCAAGCCTAACATTCTATTTATTCATTCACTTTGCAGACCAGACAACAGAAAAGGAAAGGAATAGATTACAGTGTCTTTTTTCACCCATTCTGATGCCATAATGGGCTTCCACAAACATGTTATGGATTTAAATCTTAATGTTGAATTACATTCCAAAAAATTTCGCCTCTGCACCACAACATGTGATACATCAACGCACATTCTGGTAATCCTGTTGCCAAAACAAATATTATTGTCCAAAAACTCATAATTAAAAAGAAATGAACCACAAGCAGTGCTTACACGGTAACCTCTTGTGGTGATACTGCATCATCTCCATGAATGTCAAGGTGGTTTAACCTGATAAATGTGTTCTCACTGGCAGGAGTAGTTGTGGCAGTCCCACTCCGGCTTGAAGGTGACCCTCTACTGCCACTTGATGATGGTGAATTACATGCAAAAGATGGCACTGCAGACCATGAAGACCTATTGGCAGGCCCTCTCGTATTTTCTGGTTTCTTGTCCCCATCCTCCATTTTGTGGTTCATGCCAGCCACCATGCCTACACTTTTGCAAATTTGAGAAATCATTATTTCGTTCAGTGAATGTGTAATTTTGTACAAAGAAGTTAACCAACAGTTGGCCAACACTCTAATGTAAATATTCATGTACACACTGAAGAGTAAGCTTAAAAGGAAAAAAGCACCGCGAAAATCTTCCACTGAGAAGAATTCGTATAGCTGAACTCAAGATTTGTATTAAATTGAAGATGCATAATTTCCAAAAAATTTAACACCAAGGCATAGAGTGCATAAATGCGACACGAACCATATTTGTAACCGAAACCGAACAAATTACAGTATTGCAAAAGAACACAATATCTGGTATCTGTAGGGAAAAAGGCAGATTCCCAAAAGAATACAAGCAGTCCCAAAATTATCCAGCCACAATTGCTAAAAACAACCTAAATCAGGTCTGCAGTTTTTTCCCCAAAATCAGCACCCCTCGATCGGCAAGTCAACAAACGAACACTATGCAACACCAAAAAACAAACTCGATGCTCTTCAAAATCCAAGCGACCACAAAGGAAATCAAACAAGTTCTCCAAAGCAGCGATGCCAACTAATATTGTTCACAATAAGTATAAGAAAAATCGCACAAAATGGCAAAGGCGACTGTCATCCAAATCTCTGACCTCGTAAAGGAAGAGAGGGGGCAAGAGGGCCGGGGGTGACCGGAGGCGGCGGCGCATCCGAGGGTGGGGGAGGAAAGGAGGGGGAGAAGGAGAAGGAGACGAGAAAAGGAAGAGGTTGGGCGTCGTGGTGGCGATGGGTCGGTGGGGAGCGAGTGGGGAAGGATGGGGATTATTGATATCTATTCTATTGCGTGTGCGCTGCTTTCTTTCTCAGGCTTCAGTCAGGCGTTGGCAAATGTGCAACAGAAAGACGAAGCAGAAGCAACGGAAGCAGAGAAAAGCAAAGAACAGCTTAGGCCTGAGGAGAGGGAGGAAATTGGGCTTTCAATCGGTTTTTAACGTTTTGGTACCTGCCACTGCTAGATAAATCAAAGATCCGACAGTTTTTGCTTTCCCATTTTCCCTTTTTATATTCGTTTACTTATTTTGAGATTTTTTTGAGCTATGCCCCTTTTTTTTTTCACAATCTCGATCTTGTAGGCAGTCTAACTGATACGACTCTGCATGAATGTAACGCATGCAGGTTTCGTTGGGTGATTGTCGAGTTTTTGGGTTGTTTTGCACAACACAAATGTGATATGTATTCAGTTCACTGCAACTTCGCAAGCTTAGATTAATGTTTCTCAAACCAACCTCGATAAAGACTTCTTTTGAGCTTTTAGTATTGCTCTAGAGCTATATAGAAATGATCAAGTGAATTTGAAACTTAAACTTGCCTCTTCTTCTTTTGTCCAAATCTAACATTTTATCATCCGATCTTTCATCCCATTTTGATATGTGGCGCACAGGCAATGTCTATCTCTATTTTGTGATTATTGCGATAAACTTAGACATATATTTATCGTATTGTGTATAAATATATATGTATGTGTGTGTATGTGTTAAACCTAAACACCACACATTTAATTATCATATATTTAATATTAAATCCAAACATAAATTGTTTATTATCATATTCACACAACACAACTTGCTAAATACACATTTAACATTATCTTGTCATTTTAATGCAACAACAATTTAATTAACATGAGTGCATGTTTACACATTTGTTACACAATTACACATGTAATATACATTTACAATGATGTTTTAACATTTACATGTTTTATACACACAGAAAAATTAAAAACCAATCAATAAATCATGAAACCAATCATTCAACAATATTTCTCTAATTCCATTATTGCATAATTTATAATTTCATTGTTTCTTAAAATATGTTCACGTTATAAGTCTACAATACATCACAAACATCCACCATTTAAAATAAGAGAGTTACAATTCATAATTAGCATACAATCATTATAATTATCATAATAAACTTAAATAATTCTTAATCAATAATCATAATTAATAATTTAATATAATAAAATTAAATAATTACTAATATAATCAAATTAAATCTATTAAATAATGATAAATAATTACTAATATAATAATATATGCTTAACATATATTAGACAAGTAGTTGTGTAATACATACACGATTAAGTAACACGTACTTATTATGTACTTATTGAATTTTTTTGATTTAAACATGAAGACGATCCATTTAATAATTATACCATCCAAATAGATACGATAAGTACACAAGACACGAAAAAATTAAATCAAAACATGATTATATCATGTAGTTTTCATATTATGTCAAGAATTAACAAGTCTAAATAAACTACACAATTGGTTTGTGTAAAACAAACTTGTATGGTTTATAAATGATATTGTGTTGACCGAACTATTAAAAATATACTTTAATATGTCAACTTATGTAGCAATCTTACCAGAACAAGTCCTCACATGTTAGATTACAGAAAAATTAGAAGAGTCCTTATCATACACAGAAGTATAGTGCAGCTGTACCTTACTAGAGTTTAAATAGTTCGTCAAATTCTCGTCAGCTTGTGTTGCTAAACAAACTGCACGCAATAAAAAAACTGCTCGCAGTCCACTTCGGATGTTGTCATTTGTTGCCAGACGGTATTGGATTGGATTTCATCCTTGACCATGTACACCTTAAGAAGAAAGCTGCATGGCAACAAAACTACATAGGGGAACAGGGCACAATGTACACCTGCTCCGCCAGAACTCTTTGGCATCCATCAACTAGATACAATAAACAAATACGAGTAGAAGCAATCAGTTTTGACCTTACATGATTACATCTTTTTAACCCCTGACAAGGGCACCCAAATGGGGAGAAAAAAGAATTTAGCAATATGGCAACAACAGGGATTACCTCCTCAGTCACGCTTACCGAGCAAAAGAATAACCAATCTTATTGACTGCAATCATTATTCATCTATAAAATCAACGGCAACAAGCTCTAGTGAGGATGATGGATTGCCTAAGTAAACTAGACACAAAAATGATGGAAAAAAAATTTACAGATACTAAATATATCAATCTAAGTGTAAAAGCATCAGCTGAGCTCCTCAATGTTAACATCGTATTCTTCTCTGCTGGAGAGGTTTTTTACACGGACCATGCCCTTTTGCCACTCAGAATTTCCCACAAGGATAAGTCTACTCGCATTGATCTGTTCTGCATGCTTAAATACCCTGAAACAGTGAGAAGGAATTGGCCCCATAAAGGAGATTTATCATAAACCAAATTGCAAACAAAAATATAAAAGAAAATTATGGAGATAACAGAAATACATTGTGCAAAAAAAATGCTGAATACCATTTGAGACGCTTGTCTTCAATAAGTTCAACACTCCGCCCTTCTTGTCTGAGGGAGGATGCAACCCTAGAAGCTGGCCCCTCAAGATCCTCATCCAGTGGGAATACAATATCATCCACTTTATGAAATAATTCAGGGATGAGCCCCTTTTCCTTGAGCAACTGCAGAATCACATAATGCAACAAATAAAAATAGAGAAACAAAAACTTAAAGAGAAAAACAAGAATCAGAAACAAGAAATCACAGGTTGAACTAAATTTTGGATGAAGAAAAAATACAACCAACCATGAAGCACAACATGAAATAATTTGAAGAAGGAACCCTAAGATCAACAGATAGGTGTGCTGGGAGCTGTGTTGGGAGATTAACGATAAGAATCACAAGGAAAAGGAGGTCTTCCAGAATCCAGGTTTTTACCACATGCTCCTCCCCCATACTCATCAAGTTTCAAGGCAAATACTCAACTGATGAATGAAAAATGTACCATTATGACAAAACCAACATATCTATTGATTCATATACTGTAGAACAAGATGTTAATACAGTTCTGACTTAATTAAATCCTTCCATCATCAAGCAAATAAGAAAAATATCACTGACTACAACCAAATCCAGTATAGTATGCAGAGTTCCATAACATAGTTCATTATCTTACCTCAACTATGACAGCATCTCCAAAACCAAAACCACAAGCAGGCATATCATCACCGCCAAACATTGAGAAAAGTCTGTCATATCTTCCACCACCACAAATGGCTCTCAACTTCCCTTCTCTGTCAAATGCCTGTATGATAATAAATCTTAGACAAGGAAAGATCCATTGAGCATCCCTAAAATAGTACTACATCACATTCAGAAACATCAAAAAAGTTTATAAACCTCAAAGACTATTCCAGTATAGTATGCGAGTCCTCGGACTACAGAAGCATCCAACTGAATCCATTGTGAATAACCATAGTTTTCGGCAAGCAAAAAAAGCTTTCTCAAATCAGCAACTGCTTCTCCATCAGATCCAAGAATCTCTAAAAATTTCGAAATTTTTATGTCAGATTATGAGTATAATCAAAGAAAGAAATCGCTCGCATTCTTTCGTGGATACTGCTAAAAATCCAATGCAAGAAATATTAGCTGATCAGTTATTAAATTATAGAGTAGTCATCAAGCCATGATGGCAGTAACGAAGCTTTACATCAGTTTGCCGATTTTACCATCATAGAAAGGATGAAACAGAAAAAGCATACAGATATAAAGTTGATTGATCCAACTAACAGTATCTGATAAAGTAGAGGAGATAAAAACACACTATATTATTTGGAAATAGCTTGTAAATATATGATAGCAAGTAAAAAAGGAAATAAAGTATATTCAAACAAGAGAATATTGCCAACCGCCGAAAAGGCAATTGGGAAACAGAACAAGTTCCATCACAACATCATGTAGTCCTAAATGATATCAGAAATATCTAATGTCCTATTGTAACAAACCTTCCAGCTCTGGTAATGATTTAAGTGACAGAGCCTGGAGTATTCCTCTGATAGCATCTGATGATACACCAACTAATGTTAATTCTTTCTCAATCTCATCAATTGGGATCTTGTTCAACTGTGTCAAACCAACAATAAACAATAGCAGACAGGATAAGTATAAAAACATTATACGCAATGGACAATACATGCAAATGTCAGGACAATTTCTTTTAAAAAATATCTATGAGACTTGCATAACCCAGAGACGCAACATCAAGACAGTTTAGTATGAAAAAATTTCCAGCATTCCTTTGTAGATTACAAGGCAAAGTTGCATCATAAGTTCACAGTTAATTTGCAAAAAAAAAATCATATATTAGATAAGAAAGCATTTTACATGTCAAATATTCCAGATGCATATCCTGTGTACTTGACTGGGACCTTAAAAAGATCATGGAAGCAGACAGAGTCAAGGTAGGAGGAGGATGACTTAATTTCATTTCATAATGGGACGTAATGTATGGGAGAGAAAAATTTATAAACAATTGTGGAACAACTAAAGCATGACAAATCTTCTAGTTTCTCAACATTTTAAGCCATGGGTTGAAAATCATATGGTTTCTAAAGTGCTGATCAATGCTATAGATGGATTTTTTAATCCTCATGCATGGAATTGACGGTGTTTAGAGAAACTGGAAAAGAAGAAATTTCATGATTACATGATACCAAGAATTACTACAACAAACTAGACAAGAAAAATGTTTCATGAAATAAAACATAAGGTGCTTTACATATATACCCCCGGAAACATGCATATTTATTCATATGAGCTTCAAACTTCATATCTACTTATATTCCCCTCTAAACTCTTATACCTTTGACCTATATATCACATTTTTTTACAGATATACCCCTACAAAGGGTAATGTAAAGAATATCAGTTTACAACGTATATATGTAAATATGATGCTTTTAGGGTATATTTCTAAAAACTTAATAAAAATATGGACCAGGTAAAAATCTATAGCCTCAATAAGTACATCATTTATTCAATGAAGGCTTCTAAAGTTCTAATCCTACACCTGCAAAACTGCAAGATCTAAATCACCAAGACATGGTTTTTTCCCCTACATTTCCAGAATATTTCAAAGAGTCCCAGTTGAAAGGGAAGATTTAAAAGACAATATCAGGAAATATGTTTGAACCTTCTTGAAAGTCTATCAATTTTCCCAGCATAAAAATATGTATAAGAGGCATAAGTACCTTGATGGAGAGGCACAACAAACATTTCTTTCCATGGTAATAATGTAAATGTTCCTTGCTCAATAAAAAGTACAAATAAACAAAGGAACAATGGCTTCAAAGGAGATGTACAACATAAACATTCATTTCATATTAATGACAATCAGTAGACTGCCAATTGCCCTTTAGCCTTCTAGCACATGCATTTATGGCAACAAATGAGAAAGCAAGACTAAGCCATGTAACTTTCAAAGCAAGATTGATTTAGGGTGTGTTTGAAACTACTTTTAGAATTATGACTATTAATCAAAATCAATTTTTTTTACCAAAAGCTATATATTACAATTTTTTGTCAATAGCTTAGTTCAAACCACAGAAAAGTTGTTCACAGCTTTTCACAAAAAAGTCTAAAAGAAAGACCCGTTTGGAACTTTTTTCTAGAAAAGCATGTTTTGTCAAAAGTTACAGTTCCAAATGTAGCTCCAAATGGGGCCTTAGTCTGGATTTTTTATTTTTTTGTGGTACTCTGATAGATATGACCATTCAGTGTTCACAGAAGTTGTGTCAAACGATGGCAAAACTGAAGAAAAAGGATAACATGAGGGGTGGGCCACAAGTTTCTGGACCTATCGGAGAACCTTAATGAATGGAGGAATGCAATTAAAAAAGCTGGCCCCAGTATAGAAAAAAGGGCTTGATGATATCTATGACTAAGAATGAGAGGGAACATAATTCCATATAAGAGTTGTCAGTTTCATCTAAAGACTTCTCAGAACAACCTATAATTTTCCTTATTAAATCATGGTGATTTAAAAAGAAATCATTGCATTATACTGCAATTCATAATACAATGAAAAGGATAATGTATTGTTGCATCCCTCAAGGGGAGGTTGTTCTATGCCTCATTTTTATAACCTGTCATACTGTTATAGTTTTTTTTAGAAAAGACAACATCGGATGAACTAAAATCAGGATTTAAATGTTTGCATCACCAACTAAATTAGAATACCAGATGTCTCATCAGTATATCAGTGTAATGGGAAAAGATATTTCAATAATTATCACATATATTTCAAGTATCCTATAATCACCCAAAGTAATAAAGCAAATGAATAGCTCCTGAAGTGAAATCAACCTTCAGACTTAAAAAGCTAACCTTGTCGACAATGATACAAACTTTAGTAAACAAAGTCTCTCGTACGGAGTACTTCTCTAGTACTTCTTGCAAAACCTGTATAAAAGAAATCTTACTTTTACCATACATCTTTTTTCAAAAAACCTCGGCCACATACCAGCCACTAATATTTTGCGACAACAATAACAAATGTCTTAATCTCAGATTCCCAGTATGTGGGACTTGCAGCAGAAATATGAACTCTAAGAATATGCATGTTTACAAATGAGACGATCTGATATGTTAAACATCTAGTAAATTCGTCTTTTGTCATCTGGTAAACATCTGTTGATACTTTTACAAGAGTTGCTTTCCAGTTGTTCATTTTCACAAATACACACTATAACATCTTTTTCTTTTTGGATGATATCTACTTCTGTATATGGTAATTTATTTATTATAGCAACAAACAATTTAGCCACTGAAGTTTTACACTTGACTGGAAAATATAACTTTTTTACTCCAAAAAGGAAAATATCTATTATGTACTATGACATATGTTAAATTATGTATTACAGCATCAACAATTTCACCCTTAATTTTTTTTCTTAACGCCATATCCACTCATCTTTTTATACCTAAATACAATAAAATTTATGCATGATCATTTCTGCAAATCCCTCATTCCTGTGCATAAATACTTACACCTAATATCAATCAATTTTATATAAGTTTGAAGATTAGTGTCTGTTATTTTAACCCCTGAGTATTACACCAATTAACAATTCACCCTTCTACTTAGGCATAATAACAATTTTCCCATTCTAGGATATATCATAAAATATATTCCTACTTGTGCTTAAATATTACTTTATTCTTTTATTTCTGTTACCGTTGATTAGTTTTATCCTTCGAATTTGAAATCGATGCAACTTTGTACTAGTCATGTAAGCAACAATAAATTTAGTTTTTCATTTTATTTTCTTTTTACTTTGATACCAAAAAATAACAATAAATTAAGCAAAAAATAAAAAAATTGTGGCAGTTATTTGATATCGATTTTCTTGTGGAGGACCGTAGATAATGGGATTGAGACATCATTATTGTTATTTGATGTCAATTGTATGTTACATGAAATGTCTTATTTTCCCTTACGGATATGTACAAAAATTTATGCTTTCCCTCTAAAAATAATCAGTGTTTTTTCAGCCACTAGATGAAATGTTTTGATGATAAAATTAAACTTAGATCCATATATGTCCTTTAATAGCTTTTCGTTTTGCCATTTAATCCATAACTCCAATTACCAATAACAAATTAAGTTAGTGTGTACCAAAACAAGTATCTATAAAAGGAAGCTTGGATGCATTGGAAGTTGGAACATGGATATGGAAAACTTGTCATATTCCACGTCTCCACCCTGTATTGATTTTGTAGCATGGACAGTGAATTAATGATACAGGTAACATTATCCTAAATTCCTCGGTAAACTGTGCTCTGAACCAGCACGTTCAAGTAAAAGAACCAAGAGAGATTACATACTATCATGGTGCAACATTGAAAATAAAATTAAGGATGTCTTCTTTCTAACACTGTCAAGAAGAAGAAAAAGGAAGCGATCAAAGCAATTGTAGCAAATAAATATTGTCTATAAGAAACCAACCAACATTTACTGCAGAAAATAATAAGAATTGCAACCAACCATCTGAATTGGCAGGATATTTTTTATGGATGATGAACATAAATAGGAAAACAACTATTTAATAATATATTCTGAAAATTGGTTGACATCGTATAACTATTTAAGAAAGGGACTGGTTGCAAACCTTACGGCTAGAAATCCGGATCCCGACATCCAGAGCTGTAATGCCCAACCGCTCAAATAAGAGCACAACTGCATAAATCAGTTCAGCTTCTGCCTGTGATCCAATAGAATGAGAAAGAAAATCAGTTCACGGTAATAAGTATTTTTGCAAAATGATTGTTGACAAGCTCTTAAGCCTCTCGACCAATTAAGTGGCATTACTTAATAGTTGGTGTGGATCTTGATATGGTAAAAACTGCAATATCAATTTTAGATGAAAATTTTCCCTAGTCCAAAAGATCGACTCGGATATAGATATTTCCACTGTGTCAAGGTAGTTGTCCTTTAAAAATAAACAAGCTATATTCAAATAGTAAGCTGAAATAGTCTTGAAAGATTTTTCTTTCCAGTTTCACCAGCAAGTGGTGTTACCATTGTGGTTATCTCTTATATGGGTATGTGTAATATGCATATCCGTATTAAGAGACAACCCTATATATATGTAATGATCTTGATTATCAATAATAATTTTACATTCTCTCCCTAATAGCAACTTGGTATCAGAAGCAAGGTTCTTTGAACCTTAGGCACTATCGGCCAACACCAAAAGCCTCCACCCTCCTTTCGACAGCCACCACCAAGTTCTGCCCCTCCTCCTTAGTCTATTAGGGCCTTCTCTCTCTTTCATCAGCCCCCACACCTCTTCCGAGCATCGACGCCTGTAGCTGGCTCGACAGCACCCATCATCAACCTCCTCTCTCCCTTTGGGGCTTCCTATATCGATGCCACTCCAATCCGCCGTTGTTGCTACCGGTTCACCAAGTCACTCCTCTACCTTTTGGAGCTCCTACCGATGATCATCACCAGTTCTATCTACCACTCCACTTCATGATCTAGGTGAGATCCAACCAAGAAACTCTCTACTGCCTTTGTTCCAATGACCTTTATCTTCTACCACCACACAAAGGTTCTACTACTTTTACGTCATCGTATTTTACCATGCTCATAGAAACAAATGTCGGTGCGTGTCAGCGAAATATTGCCAACACGTATCGGTGGCTGAAGGAAGGGAAACAACATATTAGGGTATGTCGCGACTTACCTCTTGTCAAGCGATATTTCGATCTGCGTAGTAGCATCGCTGTACGTCGGTGGAAGTTTGGTTTTTTTTTGCCGTCCAACTTCATGTGTCGACCGATACACCTTCACCACAAGCTGACACGAACGACATAGCTTTAAAAGCATCGCATTGCCTTGCCCGATTCTCCCATCTCCTCTCCAGCGGTCGTCCAGCCGACTTCAGTGCCATCTGCCTCGCCTGCGTCATCCACCTTCGTCGTCCAGCGTCGTCCTACGTCGTCCAGCGTCGCCTTTGTCGTCCCCCCTCCTACGCCATCCACCCTTATCTGCCCCGTCAATCTGTCATCTGCTCCAACCTTTCTTGATCTCCCTCCATCTGCCCCAACCAGGTGTCCAATTCCTCCACTTGTCTTTTTTTTACGTTCCACTCGTCTTTACCGTCCCCCCTTTTTTTTGTTTTTAACATATGACATGTGAAAACAGAGGAGGCACATGCTCACATCTCTCCTCATGAAGACCAAGCTTAAGATACTGTTCAGTATCATGTGAATATTATTATTAAACTTGTTAAACAGAATGCCATATAACCTATTTTACCAAGTTTAATAATAATATTCACATGATACGAACTGTTTAATAAGATATATAGCATTCTGTTTAAGATATGGCATGTGAATATTATTATTATTAAGTTTTATTTTTTTAATATATGGCATTCTGTTTTTTTTGTCCTTTCTTGTAAAATAGATTTTAATAATAGTTATTAACTTATGTTATGTTATTATGTTATGTTATGTTATGTTATGTTATAAAAATATTATGTTATGTTATGTTATGTTATAAAAATATTATGTTATGTTATGTTATTAATAATTCATGTGTAAAATTTTGTTTGTTATTTTATAAGTTAAAACTCATGTGATTATATGCAAAGTTGTGTTTGTTATTTTAAATTTTCTTTTATAATTTTTCAGTAGTTACTCCTCAAGTTTAAAAAATAATGTTTATTTTAATTTTATAAAATCAGTAATATTTTTATGTTTATTTAAGGATTTTTAATGTTTATTTCGTAATTAGTTAAAAATAAAAAATTAACTTAATACAATTTCCATTCATTACGATAGATTTAACGTAATAATTTTATAAATCTAAGGTTTTTTCCGAGTTTATTTTATTATTTTGAATCTTAATGTTAATAATTTGATATATAATTATATAAATTAGTAATTCTTTATAATTATTTAGAAAATCAGAATATTTCATAACTAATTTAAAAAAATCAAGAAAATATGAAAAAAAATCAGGAAAGATTATAAAAACCACTATAACATGTAGAAAATCGAAAAATATTTGAATGCATTATTTCATTAAATTAATGACAACTATCATTTATTTTCAGCAATCATAATGTCAAATTCCTCAGAATCTGAAAGTAATAGAGGTCCTAGTGATGTTAGGACAGTTAAATCAGAGAATCCAAGTTGATTGCATGGATATCCTATTGATAATAATAGACAAAAAACACAATGTAAACATTGTGACAAACAAATGAAGAGTGGAGGAATAACAAAATTAAAACAACACTTTGTTGGTGGATATAATAATGTAGCTAAGTGTAAATCGTGTCTAGCTGTAATTTCTGCTCGAATAAGAGAACTATTAAAGGACACTAAAGCAAAGAAAAATGACAAAAAGAGAAGAGAAGAAACGTTCAACAAGATTCTCTTCAATGAGGATATTTCTGATACTATTCCTAGATCAGATTCAGATGATGATATGATTTATCCTGTAGATTGTAACACTTTAGAGGACAGAGAAATGTATAGAAGATCAGTAATAGAATCTAGAAATGAAGAATGGCATAGAGAACAAATTGAAAGATTTCATATGACAGGTAGTACCCAAACTTACAAGGGAAGTGGAAGTAGAAATGGCAGTGGCAGTGGTAGTAGCATGACACAAAAGGATAAAAATAAAGACATTGCTGGAATGTTCAGAACATATAGTCAAAGATACGACAATCCAGATGCAGCTATAGTTAGAAAAGAAGTCTCAGAACAGAAAACAATTAAAGGCATGTTTGAAAATGTTAGAGAAAAAGTAAGTTAAACTGTAGCAAAATATATGTTCTTCAATGCTATCCCTGCAAAAACAGCAACGAAACCTTATCTGCAACATATGCTTGATGTTACAGCAAAAGAAAGTGTAGAAGTAAAGACACCAACTGAGTATGAGATCATGAACAAGTATCTTAAAGCAGAGAAGAAAGAATTAAAAACTTATGTTAATGGCTTGAAACCACAATTACCAATCTATAGGGTGACTGTCATGTGTGATAGTTGAACAAGTACTACAAGAAAATAGATCATCAACTTCATGGTTTATTGTGATGGTCGTACAATTTTCTTGAAGTCCATTGATGCTTCTGATGTTGTCAGAGATTACAAGTACATATACAAGTAAATGGAAGAAATTATTAAACAAATGGGAGTAACAAATATGGTGCAGATTGTTACTGATAATGAAAGTAACTTTAAAAAAACTGACTTTTCTAATTATGAGAAAATATGACATATATTAAACACAATGTGTAACTCATTGTATTGATTTAATACTTAAGGACTTTGGGAAGACGAAGTTGGTGGAAAAGACAGTAAGAGATGCAATGGTTGTAACAAATTTCATTTACAACCACTCTTTTTTACTAGCTTTAATGAGGTCACCCGAGTGTTGTGATGGTGATTTAATTCGTCCAGAAGTCACCAGATTTGTAGCAAATTATATTGCTCTCTAAAGTATGATTGATCGAAGAAATGGACTGAAGTATATGTTCAATTCATCATAGTGGTACAAATACCACGAGAGTAAAAGTCCAATTGGTAGGAGAGTAAATTCGATTATAAATAATATACATTTTTGAAAGAATTGTCGAAAGATTATACATATTATGGCACCAGTTTCAAAGATCCTTTAATTAGTGGATGGTGATAAGAAGCCTACTATAGGTTTCTTATATGAGGCAATGAGATTGATGAAGTATGCTATGGCTGATGCAGCATACAGATCATCTAAGACATATCTTAAAATTATAGATGACACATGGTCTAACATGCTTCTTCATCCTCTACATGAACCAAGTAGGCATTTTAACATTACATTCATAATTTTTATCATTATATTTTATTTATTACAAAATTATTTGTTAAATAAGTTTTTTTTGTTAATGTAGCATATTATTTGAATCTATGGTTCCAATATAGTCATCAACTTGGTAGTCGTACTAATTTATTAGCAGCTGTTAAAAATGTGATTAAAAAATTAGAACCTAATGTCAATGTCCGAGTACAAACTCTCAATGAAATGAAGTACTTTCGAGATGAATTTATGTCATTTAGAGAGCCTCATACGATACGTTTTCGTGATACAATAACTCTAAGTAATATTTTTAATATCATTTCTTTTATTTCATAATATTATTCCATAATATAGTTAATAAACAAATATCATATTTCAGGTGAATGGAGGATGTTAAATGGAACAGATGCTCTAAATCTGAGGAATATTGCTGTAAAGGTTTTATCTCCAACGACAACAACATTTGGTTGTGAACGAAATTAGAGTACATTCAACCTTAGTCATACAAAGAGAAGAAACAGATTAGACACTGCAATGTTGAATGACTTGGTATTTGTGCATTATAGCATGCGGCTAAGAATAAAATATATTAAAGAGGGAAAAGAAAAATATGACATAGACCTAATAGATCTTACATATATTTATAACAAGGGCGAAGAAGATAATCCCATACTTCAGTGATTGCAAAAAAATGGAGAATCAGTTCTAGATGAAGAAAAAGGTAGACCATCTTCTAGAATTACTAGTGAAATGGACATTAATGTAGAGGAATATATGAGCTCATTAGGATGCTCTCGTGGACATATTTCAGACTTAAGGGGTGACAGTAGCACAGATGATGACGATTACACACAACTACCAGATGACGATGATGGTGGCATTAGAGATGTAACCCCACTTACAACAGAAGAGCCACAAGAACACAGAGAGATACAAAGACCACTTAGTCTATTTACAGGGAAGGATGCCTTCACACATGCTACACAAGATGAGGATCATAGAGGCCGGCCAGAAATTTATTATCAACGATGAGATCGTTGTGATTAACAACTAGATGAAGACTCTTGGAGCAGTCATACAAGAAGATCTTTGTTAGACTCACTTGACTCTTTAAGTATTTATGATCTTAAAGATCCTTATAATTATAATTCTTATGGAAGTGGTTCTGTTAGACAAACAGACTATAACACTCAAAGTGATTGGATAAGAACTACATCTTCTTATGCTCCTAGTGAACAAACTAGATGGAATATGTATTCATTATTTCATTATATACCTCCATCAACACAATATGAAGAGCAATCACCTAAACGTCCTTCAAGTCATTTTTATATCCCTCGACAGCCTTAACCAATATATATAATTCCTCAATATCCACCAATAAGATTCTTAATACAACTGCTAATATTACAATACCACTACTTCATCAATAAATATCAGACATATTATAATCATATGGCTTGGAACAACTACGTGTTTTAGAGAAAGTCTCAAATTCAACAACAAATTCATCGAGAAAACAATATAACTGATGTACAGGAAGAATATTTTGATCAACTAAGACATTCTTCATGGTATTAAGCATATATAAGTTAACTTTTTGAGTCTTTTTTTATTTTTAAACATTTATTAAGCATTTTTATGTATTATTTATACTTCAGGATATTTCTATTAGATCTATTTACTGTATTTTCATGTGATACATATTAAGAAAGTTGATTTAGGTAGTCTAAGATGTAGATTATTACTTACTTTAACTTATCCAAGAGTTTCAAATCAAAATTCAAAATTTTTTGACTATTTCCATGAACTTCCGTAAATTTACCGCATTTCCACCAATATTTCCATCAATGTCCAACACGTTTCTTATTTTTGTCGAACCGAAGTCCAATACAAAACAAACGTTTAATTCTATGACTGTGTTGCATTTTTTTCCCCTCAGATTCCTTATTCTTCTTCCAAATCAGACCTACAGGGGTGTCTTTCAGCTCTCTCTTTTTTACAAGATCAGAATATGTTATCTACCATTATAGTTTCTTCTCATAAGACATGGTTGAAAAATCTATGTGAGATATCTATAAAATTGAATGGAAAAAATTATTTTCTTTAATCGTAAGCGTTTGAGACTTTTCTTGGTGCACAACAGAAGATTCATCGTCTTACTGATAATCCCCAAACACAAAGAATGTGACCTCTGAAGATTAACTAACGGATGGTTATTCAATAATATCGTGACTAGTGAATAGTATAGATGAGGACATTTCCAAAGGCATGATGATGTTACAACCTACCATGAAGTTTTGGGAGAGTCTACACATTACCTATAGACATGAGAAGAATATTGTCTGAATCTATGAAATATAAGAGCAACTTTTTACTCACCGTCAAGGGGAACATTTGGTGCAGAAATTTTACAATTTCCTTCCACCTCTACTGGACAAGTTCTAAATCTACCAACCCTTCATAACAAATATCTCCAAGATGCGATAGTATAAAGAGGAATTGGTCGTGGCTATTTTTCTAAGTATCTCATATTCATGGCCTGAATCTATCTCTCTCGTCTACCTTCTTACAGGCATTGCGGATGTTAACTGTTACTCTTGCTCTAGTATTTGATCAATCGACGTTGATTACTTCCACGAGAGATTGTAGTTGTGATGATCATGGTCGTGGTAGATCTTCGACAAGCGAACATGAGGCTCGTAGGTATGATCACTGCGGTCGCACCAATCACCCATTAGATCATTGTTGGAGTAAGTTTGGCAAACACCTAAACTAAACATGTGACGAAGACATTTTGATGATTCATCCACTCAGACAATAACTATCTCCCAAGCTGATTATTTAAGTCTAAAACAACCAATCCACTACTACTACGTTCCATGCATCCTTGTCAGATATGACTACTTTGTTAGTTTCTAAAGATAGTTTTTGGATTATCAACTCCAAGACCTCAAACATTTCAAGTACTTGAAACCTTTTTACCGGACTTTCCCACTTATGTGATATTAAATCTATTTCCCAAATTACTCTTGATACAATACTTCGTGTCTGACTTTCTAGTAAATTTGTTCTTCATTAGTGTTATTACCCAACAACCTTACTGTTATGTAACCTTCTTTCCCTTCATTCAACTATGATCTATAGACGAAAAGGAGAAGTGATTTGAGTCGTGAGCATGATCGTAGTGTGTATATGCTAGTTTAGAATGATATACGTCAAAGACTGACGTCTATTGCTTCTACTGCAAAGTTTTCGTTGCTACAGACGATTGCACATACTCTTACCTAGATCATAGCTGAATTCTTTGTCTATGAGTCATGTTGTTTAGATAAACACCATCGTACTATCTATAGGTGTTCTAGGTTGTTTAGCTGTCAAAGTCCCTACGATTTGTAACATTTGGAGACTTGCTTGTAGATTGTCAATGTTTAGTTATCACTATTATGTTATTTTTGTGGATGATTATTCTTGAGTATCTTAGGTGTATTTTCTTAAAGATAGACATCATATGTTAGACATTATCTAAAGAAAAAATTGCAGAAATAATATTTTTTTTTTCAATTACTTCAAAAAAAAATTGCACTGACAATGTTTTTGAATTTGTTCAAGCAGAAGCCCAAAATTATTGTGCATCATTAGGATTACTTCATCATACCACATATCCACATACCTATCAGCAAAATGATGTAGCAAAACGTAAACATCAACATATACTTGACGTCACTCACACCATCTTATTGTAAATGAATGTTCCAAAATATTTCTAGTCTAATGTTATACTCACTACTACCCATCTCATTAATAAAATTCCCTTTGCATTTCTTGGTGATGAGATCCCACTTAGACTGTTAGAGTAATATAGTGACAAATATAAGCATACAGAAGAAGAGAAGAAGAACAATGACACCAGATTTACGTGGTTCACTCCAATACGGAGCTACGTCCACGGGCAGCAGCTAATCTAGCACTTTTATTATCAGATTTCAGGAATACAGATGGTGGAGGTGGTGGAAGAACAACAACACAAATTTCAGAATGTTGTTTTCACCCTTATTCCTTCACAAAAACAAGCCACCTATTTATACTAGAACCACCCAGGTTTGGTGAATAATCATCATTAAAACAATGGTTTAAACACAGGAGAGTTACGAGCCTGTGTAACTCGCCGAAAACCAAAATAGACGAAACAGTCGTCCGTTCAGTAGAGACGTTCAGCCTCCTCTCTCAACGTGTGAGCTTCTGAGCATTCCGTGAGCTCAGATTCTCCAGCAACAGAAGACCGCAGAGCTTCCATGGGAGAAACGCACGGGCAGGGACGGACGACCTTT
>JAMKQA010103812.1:0-27464 GCA_024699735.1 Posidonia australis | reverse complement strand
ATTGAGAAATGGTACAGCAAGCTTGCCATTTCTAATGGGAGTGCAAACAACAGGGTGAGCAGAGTATGGAAAGGCGTTTTGAAGGCTGAAGAAGTGATCATGTGTGGAAGAGTGGTGATTGTGGGTAGAGGTGATTGGGTTAAATTTTGGGAAGATAAATGGATTGGGTCATCAACATTACTGTTGTCCTTTCCTGCTCTCTTCCGCATTGTTGCTTTGCCTTCTGTGAGATTGTATGAGTGTGTCAAGCAGTCCATGGCAGCAATAGTCTAGGATTGAGAAATGGTACAGCAAGCTTGCCATTTCTAATGGGAGTGCAAACAACAGGGTGAGCAGAGTATGGAAAGGCGTTTTGAAGGCTGAAGAAGTGATCATGTGTGGAAGAGTGGTGATTGTGGGTAGAGGTGATTGGGTTAAATTTTGGGAAGATAAATGGATTGGGTCATCAACATTACTGTTGTCCTTTCCTGCTCTCTTCCGCATTGTTGCTTTGCCTTCTGTGAGATTGTATGAGTGTGTCAAGCAGTCCATGGCAGCAATAGTCTAGGATTGAGAAATGGTACAGCAAGCTTGCCATTTCTAATGGGAGTGCAAACAACAGGGTGAGCAGAGTATGGAAAGGCGTTTTGAAGGCTGAAGAAGTGATCATGTGTGGAAGAGTGGTGATTGTGGGTAGAGGTGATTGGGTTAAATTTTGGGAAGATAAATGGATTGGGTCATCAACATTACTGTTGTCCTTTCCTGCTCTCTTCCGCATTGTTGCTTTGCCTTCTGTGAGATTGTATGAGTGTGTCAAGCAGTCCATGGCAGCGATAGTCTAGGATGTTTGATTTAGGAGGGATCTAAATGATAGTGAATATTCTTTGTTTCTTTAATGGCTCTTTGGAATTCCCATGGCCCATCCATCCTTAATTCTAACTCCAACTCTCACAATTGATTTTGGAACAGCAATGATCTTTTTTCTATGCACTCTCTGTTTCAGGTGTTAACTAGTGGTGGAATTAAAGTGGCGAGTGTGAAATTCATTTGGAATAAGTTGGTCCACATAAAGATACATTTTTTTGCCCAGCAGTCGCTTCATGGTGGTATTCTTACTGAGACTGCTTTGAAACACCAAGTTTTTTATCTTGCTAGCAGATGTTCCTTTTGTTTGGAGGCAAAAGAAGATTGGTGGCATCTCTTCTTTGATTGCTCGTCTATCAAGAAATGGTGGCAATGTTTCTTGGGCCATGATGTATGCATGCTTGGTCCTCCCGTAAACAATTGGAGGGTAGAAAGAATGTAGTATGGTTTATGATACAACATGCTTTATGGTGGATTAGGTGGATAGAGCGGAATAGTCGAATATTTGTTGGAAAATGGTGTCCTCAATCCAAATGGAGAGATAAGGTTATAAAGGAGGTTAGATGGTCCTCTGTGTATCTCCGGAAGCAATTGACAGTTCAGATAAGGCAATTTCTGCCTAGTTAGAGGAATTGTTGGCTCTTTGAGATGATTGTCTTGTTTTTCCGGTTTCTCCCAATTTTTTGTTTGTTTTGTTGATCTGTGTTTCTTCTGTGGAACCTTTTTTTTTGTCTTTGCTGAGATTCTATCTCCTTGATAGTTTCTTTTTACTTGGGACTTTTCTGTTGGTTTTTTGCAATGAAATATTACTTTCACTGCTCAAAGAAACAATGCAGCCATAATGTGAGAGGAAACAAAAAGACTGCATTGTTTTGAAAATCAGTCTAAATGCATGACATGGCATAGATGTGGCTTGTCCATATTAATTGGTTAACCATTCCGTGGATAAAAAATATTTAGGTGATCAGCTGGTTCTATGCATTATTGTTGAAGTTACATTTTTACATTCTCATTGCATTTAATTATATGTTATATTTGATTTAACTATTCAAGTATATGTTATACTTGTTATTTTACCAAACTCCCATAATTTGATGCATGCTCTATGTTACCCATTATTTTTCCTTATGAGTTTTATTTAAATTATTTAGGTGATCAGCTGGTCCTATGCATTATTGTTGAAGTTACATTTTTACTTTCTTGTTGGATTTAATTATATTTTATATTTGATTTAACTATTTAAGTATATGTAATACTTATTATTGTACCAAACTCCCATAATTTGGAATGCTCTATGTTGCCCGTTATTTTTCCTTACAAGTTTTATTTAAATTTGTGATGTTTCTTATCCTAAATTAATTGGCGACATATGCAGTATTTACTATCAGATAAGGTACTCAGACTGCTGCCTGGCAAAAATAGACAGATATTTAAGTCAAAAGAAAGTAGGGATACTGAGACACAAGGACAGGGAATATTTAACAAAAATATCTAACAGAGACTCAAGAATACCAAAACAACAAAATGTATATTAAAAAATTTAATATTTTTGAATATTTCTATGGCATATGTTAATATATCCTTTTGAAAATTTTAATCCAAAAGAATACAGACAAAATGGTACTTGTGCACACAAATTTTTAGATAAACAACATATTACATTTCAACGCAAAGTGGCATAACAGGAAACTGATTGCAATGTTTTACTGTATGTCCAACCAACTTAACAATTCAGCCAGAATGCGTGAGGAACCAAAGACACTGCATTGTTTTGAAAATCAGTCTGAATCCATGACTTGACACATATGTGGTTTGTCCATGTTAATTTGTTTAACTATTCCCTAGATTGAACTTATTTAGGTGATCAGCTGGTCCTATGCAACATTTGTTGAAGTTACATTTGTTTAATTTCTTAAAGGATTTAATTATGTGTTATATTTGGTTTAAGTATATGTAATACATGTTATTTTACCAAAATCCCAGATTTGTGTTGCAAGCTCTATGTTGCCCATTATTTTTCCTTCCGAATTTTATTACATTTGCAATGTTTTTTATACTAAATAACATATAATTAAATCCATAAAGAAAATAAACAAATATATTTTACAAACAATAAATGTGACAAGCAAGCTGACATTTTAGGCTGGCATCACTGATAAACATTTAAAGGGAAAAAAGCCTTCATGTACTTATTTATAGAAGCTAAAACTTGTAGTCCCAACGAATGACAGAAGGTTTGCATCGACCAAAGGACTTGCTTTTATGTAAAAAAAAAAAAAAAAGGTTGGAAATCAATAATGTGAATATACCATACAGGTTCTCCTTAAATTCAGAATCTAATAATCTTAAAAGATGAAATCAAAAAATAGACAGCCATATAAAAATTTTGAGCAGTCGGCAAAAAAGATTTTATTTAAAAAAGGAAAAACAAAGACAAAAGCAAACACCTTATCAAGAAGATAAGGAGAGGACACAAAAATGAAAAGAACCAGAAGAACCGGTACACAAAAGAAAACCTGCCAACACAGATTCCTAGTCACAAGACCTATACAATCCTCACAAAGCTACTATAACCTCCAACCAGACTGTAATTGTAGCATCGGTGTCAACATCACCCATGGAAGCATTGGACCACTCAATCACTGACCTTAAAACCCTATCTTTCAAGGACTGCTGCTCAGTTCTTAATCCCTGAAAAATTCTGTGACTGTTCGAGCCATCAGTTCCACCATAGTGCATGAGGTTACATCTTCTCCCATTCATACCTGTTTTATTTATCCAGATCCTCCAAAACAATCCAGATCCAACTTCTCGATGGTATTTAAAGCAACAAAATTCCACCAACACCCCACTTATAGAAGGACATCCAAAAAAAAAGATTGCTATAGTTGATTTGACAAAAAACATGGAACACAAATTCTTAGAAGGTAAGGCAAGGTGGTGGTCATAAAACATCTTGCAGGGATTCATCATAACAAAATGATCACCAAGATCAACTCACCTTAAATGGATGAAATAATGCTTATCAATTTTACAAAAACTATCATAAATGAATTAAAATTGGAAAATATATCTTAGTATCTTCTTATAAAGTATTATTGTTTCGTGAGAATATATCAGAAAAAATATTACAAATTTTAGAGCAAAGATGATAATCAGATTCAATAAATTTACGATGTTAACTATAACAAGTACAATAAGTTCAACAAAACAAGATGATGCATTGTAAGTAACAGCTCAAATCCTTTTTTTTTCCCATTTTGAGCATTGGAAACAGCTCAAATTCATAAAACAAAAAACTCACTTACAGGGTGTGCAGCATTCAGTCCTCTAGAAAGAAGGCTACAAAAGACAAAAAGTATCCTGATCATTAGAAGACTACTTACATGGTGGAAAATGTAGCAAATACATTCCGGAAGGAAACGAATGTTGGCAGCTTCACCCCAGATAAGAAAGTACAAAGATACCAAGACAAGCTTCCTGTTTCTGTTTATTGCTGCTATACTGCAAAATACAATTGAAATTCAATAGACTGGCCGAACTAAAAAAGAACCAAAAATAATAATGAAAACCCATGATCTAATCAGTTATTTTTTATATCAATGGTCACTGGTGTCAACCCGGCGAAAAAACAATTAGGGCACCAACTGATGAAGCTACAATGAAGGGAAGAAATTGCCACATCAAGATACGAATCAGAGAAAATGGAGATCATGCATGACATCATATGCATTTACCTGCTCCATGCGACACGTTCCCCAAGGTATTTGCACCATTTCAGGTAGTTATCAAGTACCTTAAGAAATACTTCAGTAACAGCCCGGTCATCAATTTTCTGCATCTCACACAACATGTTCAAATATTATCAGGCATATTAATGAAAATCCTTCGGATGAAAATAAAAGGCTATCACCCAAATGCAGATAAATAGTGTCATGTTGCTTAAATTAAGAAAATATATTATTCCAGAGCATGTAATGACCCACTATCTCTCACCTAAGTACTAGGGTTTTATATAGAAAATGTTAACTAAATTTATAAAAAATTACAACAAGTTGATCCATTGTGTGATTCAACTGTGTGGGTGCCTAGTAGTTCTGCTTAGTTTAAATCCTTTAGATTCTAAGGTCTCCCTCCACAATTCTAGCTTGGAGTTAATACATATTCTACTCACTTTTTTTAGACGAATTTTATTGGAAAGATTTTGAAAGAAATAAAAACAAAAGCAATAGCTTATCAATGAGCGAAGCAGCATGATCATCTGTAACAACCCTGAGAACAAAGAGACAAATATCCAAGAGCCAGCAAAAGCTCAAGCCAGTCCCTTACAGACTGCTGGGATCATATATAACAACCCTAGCTGGGATCCACTCCAAAACATAAGCAATGATAATGATCTAGGATCTCCACCAATGTGTGACACCCATCATGGAAGTTCTACAATTCCTCTCATTCACAGAGCAGATATCTATTCTACTATCACCTACTAAACCCATATCATCTGCAAATAACATACACCAAGGGATTCCAAATGTGTAAATAATTATGCTAAAATTATAACTAACAAGGATATTACAAAGATGATGGTACAACAAAAAATTACAGTATAACACAAACATACATGATGGAATCATCACGCATAGAAACCTTCATGGAGAGAAGGGCCAAACAAAGTTTATGAGAAAAAAAAAGACATAACGTACTCTGTCTATTTTCTAACAAGTGCAAAGGTATCATGGACAGATCCTAACTTTGGTCCCTCTTTCGGAGGAATGATAGTATTTCATTAAAATGGTAATCCAAACTGCTCAGAATTCCAAGAGAAGAAGTCTTAAAGGTGGCAGACGGAACTTCAGGAGGCACTGCACTAGAAAATTCTCCTTGACAACTTTGCTCATTCTATCAAGCAGTTGTTTGTCAGTGGTATATGAACCAGCAATGAGAGATGTTAGAGACATTTTTTTGGATTAACTATGTGAGCTTCGTACAGTTCACAACCCAGGAGTGTGATAGGGTATTTCAATCTGGTGAGAAGCCCCCTAGATCAGTCTACAGCTGGCCCTTTCACAAGGGAGATGCGGACCTCCTCTTCTTTAATAGAAGAGCTTGAATTCATCAAATTACAAGTGTAGAAGCATCAGTTCATGTCGAGCAAATTGCAGCAGCTACTGACTCTTTCAAGGATCGATTGGGTGCTCGTCAATGAGGTGATGGAGAAGGATTTCACTGGGATCTGAGTAAAAGGTCTGCCTAGACCCTGCTTGGATCATGATCCACGATTGATTTCTTCCAATGATTTTTGTGTTAATAACAGGCCTTTTCATTTTGAGACATTGTGGCTTCAAGAAGATACTAGTCGATCCATGGTAAAAGAAACTTGGAATCAAACAGTTCTTGAATCTTCACTGGCTGCTTTGGTCGCTCTGAAACTCAGGAACGTAAGGAAAGGTTTGGGCATTTGGTGCAAAGAGGTGTGCATAACGCATCATCAATGAAGGATTCCTTGCTATCAAATCTTTATGCCATTGACAAACAGGAGGACGGCAAGATGATTGAGGATAATTTCCTGAGACATAAGGAATTGGAAGCTCTTTTGAACAAATTGAAAAATCTGAAATCCCAAATACCTATTTGACCTTCACTGCTTGCACAACATACTTTATTCGAGGCCACCATATGAAAACCACTAAGTATCTGCCCTCTTTTCATAGAAACCTGTTCATGATGCTCTCCATTGTATTTTCCACCTATATCGGAACCCAAAAAATTGAGAGATAGTAACCGACGAAATGAAAGTCACTTTACCGCCAAAAGATAGATGTTTTCCTGCCAGCCCAATCTTTATTCCTCCACCCACCTTCAGATAAAGGAAGGCCAAGATATTTGAAGGGAAAAGACTCCACTTTACAACACAGAAAATCTACTTCTTTTCTGGAGGGGTTTTTGAAGGCTTTCTTTTGTTTGGAAGGGGTTTTGAAGGCTGTTGCTTCTTTTCTGCAGATGGGATGGTAACTTGGGGAGAGAGAAAAAAACTTGGCAAGGGAAGGCATGTAGGTTTCTTGAATAGGTGTGGAATGTAGATCAGACGCTGGCAAACAGATTTCCTCGGTCATGGGCTGTGGCACGTAATTGGCTTGCTTCATTGGAGTCTCTATGTTCCAGGGAAGGCACAGGGAGTTCGTCTTGCATCTTGCTTTGTCAACTAAAGGAGGAGATTGAGGATTTTTAATCCTTTTTTAATGACCTGGAAAGTGGTCCTAGACCTTCAGAGGGACCAGACTAGTGGCATCTAACATGGATGTCAATGGGCTAATCAGTTAGGGTAGGCTATCTCTTTTTGTGTGTGAAGGAATAGAAAAGTCCAATGGTAGTTCCTCACTTTCAGTCTTTCCTTTCAGTTTCTTTGCATTTGGATTGTTAAGGTCCCACTCAAGGTTTGTTTTTTCATATGGGAGTTAGCATGAGGGTGTATCCTAACAAAGTCACGAATTAATAGGCGGATGAATCACGTGGATACAAATTGTGCGTTCTGTGAGGAAGGGCAGAAAACATCAGTCATCTACATTTTAAATGCTGATTCATCTGTCGAATTCTGGAGAAGAATGAGTGGTAGACTACATCTGAATCTATAAGTACGCAGGAGATGGGGAGTTTTTTCATAAATGAAGCTAAGAGATCTATGGATTGGTTTAGCAAAAGATTGCTCAAATAATTCCTCCTGCATGTTGTTGATGTATTTGGCTCTAAGCAACAAAAAGATCTTCAATGGCGAACTGAGGTTCGGTTCATTTCAATGAATTGGTGACAAGTGATGAGTGGAGACCATATAATCATGAGCCTATACTAAAGTGCCATAAGGTTTAAACGTATTTTTTTCCAATAGTACAAAAATGAAAGGACTATGGTGAAAGTAGATTATGAGCTACAGTCACAAACCATACGTTGGGCTGAGTGGGCCTTAGGCTCACATCAAGACACATATTTTCATTTGTGGCAGGAAGATTGGGATTGATTATTTCCTGCATAGTTTATTTTTCCTTCTTTTTTGCTCCTGGTCCCAGCATCATACATTTTTATTTCCTTTTTAGAATTTCACATATAACAAATTCTCCTTTTATTTATTCAAAACAAATAAAAAATGAAATACAAGCAAAAGATGCTAGAAGAAATACATGTGATGCACCCGGAGGAATAACCAGCATTTCACACATAACAGTAACATAGGGGCAAATATTCCAATTTGTAGCAAAACACTGCGGTACTTTAAAACACACACTAGGATTTTAAAGAAAAAAAGGTTATGTGGAACCATGAAACTGAACACAAGTCAACACGAGATTCTGAGTGTCTTGTATCCACCATTTCACTAGTAACTTCTTCATGTATATTAGATTTCTATTTTACTGGTGCAATATTTTTGGGAATTCACCAGAACCATTTGTATTTAAAAACTTATTTCACTTGCAATTTTTCATATGAGAAAAGTACAACTATATCATCAAATGCTGCGATAAGCAAAAGCTGTAAAGAGAAATGAAAGAGCACTTAATCCATAAGGAAATTCAACAATGGTTTAAGGTCTGTTTGGAGCCTCCTAAACCTAGAAGTTAGATTTTTGGATTATTTCAAAAAGCTAGCTACTGAGAGATTTTGTAGAAACTAGATTCTCGATTATGTCTAGAATCTTGTTTGGGAAAGAAAAGATCCCTTAGTAGAAACTAACTTCTAGTAATACTTAAATTACTTTAAAGTACAAGGATCAGTAGCATAGATTGTAAATAGTAATTGCATTTTAAAATAAATGTTTAAAAAAACAATGACATTAAAGACATTATGATACTATTTTCTCTAACTTCTAGCAGAAGCTTTCCTCCAATAGTTTCTCTAACTACACAAAAATACATATGGTTTGTCCATTCAAAAGTTGTACTTCTGAGATAAGAGGAATGACAAATCTGTTTTAGGTTTTTTCAGCTTTTACTAGAAACTAATGGCTTAAATCTAGATAGAAGTAGTTCCAAATAGATCCTTAAAATTAAAAAATAAGGGCCTACCTGATTCCTGATATGTTTAAGACGTTCTAGGACATATTTATTTCATTTATATAGTGTATTACTTATTATAAATGTTTATATAATGATTCTAATAAGTGATTGTAGATATGTATTGTTGCTTATTTTAAGCCCAACCTAGTGTACAAGCTTTGACTGAATTTCTGTGTTTTTTCAGTACTAGTGTAGTAGTGTTCCATTCATTTTAAAGCAAAAGCTGAGATGTCACCAAACAAAACATTGATGCATCCAGGATGTTACATGCTCAAAAGTCAAGTAAAATACACCCCAACGGGCACGGGGCCACATGGAATTACAAAAGCAAAAGGAAAACAAGAAACATGGTTTTTAGGGACACAGACTTTTTTGGTTGTAGTGGAACAATGAAACTAATAGCAATCTTCATTAAATGGGGTTCTCAATCCATGAAAAATGAACATATAAGCTCACCGGATCATTGTCATCAAGAAAACCAAGACGGGATTGTGCATTTGCAATTGTGAGAACAACATTTTCACGCTGGTTCCGTACATTATCTTTCTGTGAACATAAAAGCAAGTAGTCAGAGCAATATACAGTGTTGTACCATGTGACCATTATTAACAGACTAGATGCATGAAGTTTTTTAATTATTATAGCAGAAATACAATTTCACAACAGTCTCTGAGACTCTTCAGCCTTTACTACCAACTTTAGCCTAACTTCTAATCTCTTCAAGAACTTTTACACATTAATCAGGACATCATTTAGAAACAACTAGCAAATGAATGAGTTACTGCAAAGAACCATTTACAACACCAAAGGGAGGAACTAACATTTCCAATTCAGCTGGCACAGATACATCCAATATATGGCAAAGTTAGATCTGAAGGAAGACCAGTTTTGGGCAGAATGTTTGGAAACATTGGCTTTGTCCTTACCATAAAGTATAAAGCAAGTGGAATCTACT
Source organism: Posidonia australis (assembly GCA_024699735.1). Classification (NCBI taxonomy): domain Eukaryota; kingdom Viridiplantae; phylum Streptophyta; class Magnoliopsida; order Alismatales; family Posidoniaceae; genus Posidonia; species Posidonia australis. The sequence goes on along the minus strand of JAMKQA010103812.1, from coordinate 17,621 downwards.
TTTTTGCTGAAGAATCTACTTTCCAATTCATTTCCAGGGATAACCAGCACCAAAAAAGACTGGAATCCCCAAAATATAAACCATCAACCTTGTGGTCTAGTGAACATTTTAAATGTCTGGCTACTAAATTATCGGAGTATAGTGTCAGCATGGACCTTCTTCAGCAGATCTTTTCAAGTTCACTTATACATTTTAAGATCAAAATCAGAAGGAATTGTATATAAGGAACAGCTAAGTTACAGATCCAGACCTGAAAGCCATAAACATACTCCAACAAATCAAACATATCAGGATTTCTGAGCTCAGAAACTTCGAAATCAGAAGGAAGTCTAGGAAAATTGGAATTGTAGCCGATTGCTGCAACCGCAGCTTTTACCTGAAAGAATTTAGCAAAATAAAATATTGAACCACAACAAAAATGTTTTAACAGGAGATATCAAAAGAACGATGATACATGAACCTACACAATTACTAATGGAAAATTCACACAGATATTACAATTTTATAATTTATAAATTATGTAAACACATTCCATTCTCAGTATTCACAAATATATTCTTCCATCTACAAAAACGGTAGAGACTAAAGATAAACAAAGGAATAAAGTTGGGCCAAAACAATCTACCCTGCCCTTTTTCTTATGCAGTAGATGAGATGTTCTTGCATCTTCGAGATTGCCCCATCAATAGACGATTTTGATCCCATTGAGAAGCATCCAAAGCAAGATGCACAATCAAAGAATTCTTGTCAAGTTATTGAAGCAATTGGTGGAAGCTATTCCACATTAAATTCATGAAAGTTTTAGTGGGGAGACTGCAATAGTCAAATGGGCTAGTTAGTTTCAAATAAGCAGATCAAGAAACATATGGATTAATCGACAAAAAAGGGGCATGCAATAGCGTAAGCTTGTGTTGCCACTGAGGCCTTTCATCCTTTCCCTATTTTTCTAATGTGAATACACTCCTCTCTCGCATATTTGTTATTTTTGCATACATAAGGTTGCTTGGAGAAAGAACAAATAGCGAGCAAGAGGATGTAATGAACTTATGACACTTGCTAATGAAAAGAATTGTCAAATCTTTATGAAAGAAATCGAATGCCCCTTAAAAAGGGTGGAGGTCGATCCAAGTAAATAAAACATCCATTATTCCTCATTGTTCAACCTTAATATTCATAAGAGAATGGATAGCACATTGATGTAGATCACCATTCATCGCATACCTACGTGAGATGTCGATTTCACCCTCATTGGATGAATAGAGACTTTATTTTATAATTTATTTTATCATAGAATATTATCTTTATATTATCTTAAGATATTTTAGAGATATTATATTTTAGGATATTGTATCTTCATATATTTTAGAAATATTATATCTTAAGATATTATATCTTAAGTATAGTTTACAAAAAGGACACGTGTCAGCCTCACAAGTCATAGACATGATATCTAGGTGAAAATCGAGGTGTACTGAGTTTCAATGGTAATTGTTAGAGTTATGTGTACGGATTATTACCTCTTTATGTTAGACAGTTTATTGAATATCCATTTAGTCTAAAGTATCTAATCTCCATATATATCTACATATATATATATATAACCTCACATCATCTAGAAGATAATCTCTTTAATTCTATCATGATATCAGAGCTAGGGGAGAGAACCTAAAATTTTATCTAACCCGTCAGCCATTCCCAGCCCTTCTGCCGCACCGTGCTTCGCCGGATCAGCCCTGCGACTCCATCAAACCACTTGACAGTCCCTCTTTTTCCAACTGCTTCCCACACGCCACCGCCATGAGCCGGGCTAGTCCAAGCCCTTCTCCAACGACATCAAGCCTGTCTAGGCCTCCTCTGGCCCTCCTCCACTAGTCCAACCCCCGACCAGCAGCCCCAAGCCCTTCCCACATTCTTTCCTTTTCACCATACATTTCAGAATTTACATACAGAAAAGAAAATTAGTCTAAACCATGAGCAAGAAAATAGAGTGTAACTGCTGATTCATGACGATATACCTCAAGAATTAGCATCAATGGCGTCTACTTCCAAGACTTCATCCTTGTGGTACTACCGATTGAGTCACCTATCTCATCGAAAACTTCAACAAGCCTTGCCTTAGTACTCTGTGTCGTAGTTTGATTGTGAATCATGTCAGTTAGATAAGCATCATCGAACTTCATTTAAAAGATTGCGTCTAATATTGAGTACTACTGCATTCGAATTGGTCCATTATGATATTTGGGATCTATCAAAAGTCCAGTCTATGTCGGATCATAGGTATTACATAGTCTTTATTGATGATTTCTCTAGAATATATTAGTTATATTTACTTAAAGATCGAAGTTATATTTATAATATACTCAAAACTTTTTTGACAAAAATAAAAAATTATTTTGATGTTACTTCTAAATTTTTACGCACGGACAATGCTCTTGATTTTGTTCAGTCCAAGATTACCTCATATTGTGTTTCATTAGGTATTATACATCAAACATCATATCCTCACACCTCACAACAAAATGAAGTTACAAAACGCAAGCATAGACATTTCTTAGATGCCACTCGCACTCTTATGGTCCATATACATGTCTCAAAGCAGTTGTGGTCTGATACAGTACTTACCGCCACTTACATTATCAACAGAATGCCTTCTGCACCTCTAAGAGGTGAAGTCTCACTCCGTCGCCTCAAACTTAAGTCCAATGTGTTTAGTTTGACTCCCAGAGTGTTTGAGTGTGTGACGTTTGTCCAAAACCTTTTTCCTAATCTAGATAAACTATCTCTACGATCGATCAAGTGTGTATTTATCGGGTATTCTAGAACTTAGAGGGGATATCGGTGTTTTAATCCCACTACGGGACGATATTTTGTGTCTACTGATATTACCTTTTTCATTCCACTCCATCATCTAGTGTGTCTGTTCCCCTTCCATCCGCTGTTGAGTTACAATATATAAATGCTCACAGAGATCCTACTGTGCAACGAGAAGTTGCTCGTCCCTTACAGGTTTGCCAGCTACGCTAGCATGCTCTAGTGTCTTCCACTACTTAACCATCCTCCTCTACAAATGTAAATCCACCCACTAATTCCTCAGATCTACCCATTGTCCTTCAAAAAAATACTAGCTCTTACACTACCTATCTTATTTCCTACTTTGTATCTTATAATTCTCTTCACCCTTGATTTTGTAATTTTGCCTTATCTCTTTCTTCACAGTCCATCCCCGAGAATCATCAAGAGACACTTTCTCTTCCATATTGGAAGACTACTATGGATAAGGAAATAACTGCACTCACTGATCGTGGTACGTGAGAATTGATGACCCGCATTACTAGAGCTACAATAGTCACCTGCAAATAAGGACATCGGAAACCCTCGTTATTGCCTTAGAATTGAATTTACCTATGCTAATGGGAAGCTAACACTGTCCCAGAGGAAGTATGTTCTAAACCTCCTATAGAAGACAGACCTTCTCGAGTGCAAATCAGAGAATACTCCCAGACACTGACAATCTAAGACAGCAGCTCGAAGTTGTTGGAGGATCTTGGTGAGTACAGACGACTGATCGAGAAGCTCATCTATTTTATCATGACTAGGCTTGATATTTCGTATGCAGTCAGTCTTTTGAGCCAGTTCGTGCGTAAGCCTAGGAGAGTACACTGGACGGAAGCTCTTCGTATTCTATCTTATATGAAAGATGCTCCAGAAAAAAGCCTAGTCTACAGGAAAAATGGACATGTTAGGATCGTAGCTTACTCAGACTCAAAGTATACATGAGATCGAAGGGACAGGAAATCCACATCTAACTTCTGCATCTATGTGGGAGACAACTTGGTCACTTGACGCAGTAAAAAGCAAAATGTGGTGTTGAGATCCAATGTGGAAGCTCAATATCGATCCATGGTACAAACAACGTGTGAGATAATGTAGGTGAAATCACTGTCAAAACAACTTGATTTTGATGTCAAGATTCCTATGTCCATGCGATGTGATAATCAAACTATCATCTTCATTGTAAACAATCCCACCTTCCATAAACATATAAAACACATCAAGATTGACTGTCATTTTGTGAGAGACATGGTCATGAAAGGAGTTATCTCTACCCCTTATACTCAACCTTCAGAGTAGTTGACGGATATATTCACAAAAAGACTGAATGCTAGAATGTTTAAGTCTCTGTGTGACAAACTAAGCATGATCGATATGTATACTCCAGTTTAAGGGGAAATGTTGAATTATGTGGATTATTACCTCTTTATGTTAGACGGATTATTAGATATCTATTTAGTCTAGAATATCTAATCTCCCTCTGTATATATGTAACCTCACATCATTTAGAAGATAATCTCTTTTTCTCTTCTGCTCTTTAATTCTACCAATAATGTTGGTGTCGAGTCGAGTATGTCAAATGAGTCGACCAACACGTCAATTTTTTACAACATGGGAATCACATGTCAACCAACATTTTATTTTTTAGTACCGACACAAGCAATAATTACTCACCTTGTTGCTGGCAACATTCTTTAAGCTACATTCCTCCTTCAGGCAATATTGCTCCTCCCGTTGTTGAGCTGTTGAAGCTTCTTTACTGAAACTTCTCAAGATTTTCTCAAACTATCTCCTCCTTTCCCTTCTTCGAGGTCGAATGCTAGGATGTAGATTTACGTGTTACACTTAGATATTAGGTATTAATGCTTAGATCTTTTGTTTTGATATAGATCTTAGGTATATTACATAAATCTAACATAAAAATACATAAATCTTAGATTTTTGTATATAGATTTTTATTTTTTTCCTGTTTTAAAAATACTTAGATTTAACCTATTACAAGTAAAATCTAACCTAAAAATTCTATAAAATAATTAAAAATCAGTAAAATATTTATAACTTTAAAAAAATCAAAATATTTTGTAAATAAGGAAATTATTGAAAATTTTGAAAAGAATTCAGATATTTCGTAAATAAATTAAGAAATGAGGAAAATAATAAGAAGTTGAAAAAATGACAATATTTTCGAAATTTTGCAAAAAATCAGAAATAATATTAAATGTACAGATTATTAAATAAAATATCTCAAAAAATTGTCAAAATCATAGAAATTTTAAAAAACAAGGAAACATATTTTAAAAGCATGAGTATTTTCTTCATATAATTAAACTCATTTAACTTTTTATTCTCAGTCTTCACAATGTACTATGTTGAGTTCTAATGATTGCATAAATACATTGTCAACAACGATAGATACAAAATAAAATGTAAATACTGTGGAGAGAAAATAATGAATAAAGATATTACAAAATTGAAACAATATCTTGTTGAAGAATACAGTAATTTCAGCAAGTCATTCCAACTGTCGTTCGTAATCATAGGAGAGAGTTACTAAAGGACACAAAATTTAAGAAAAGTAATAAGGTGAAAAGAAATGAAAGATTTAAGAAGATTTTGTTTGATGAAGGAGAACCCATCATCATACCAAATTCAAATAATGATACGATATATCCTCCAAATTGTCAAACTCAAAATGAAAGAAATATGTATAGGAGAACTGTAATAGAGTCAAGAAACGAAGAATAGTATAGAAAGCAAATTCAGATATTCTATGAATTTGAAAGTGTCGAGTGAAAGTGACAGTAACAATGCTCATGACAGTACAATGAAAGATAAAGATAAAGACATTATAGAAATGTTTAGAGCATACAATCAAAGATATAACAATCCAAATCAGCAACATGTATAATCAAAAAATCGAAGGAAAAAATTAGTAAAAGCATGTTTGAAAATGCTAGAGAAAAAATTGATCTAATTGACCAAATAAATGTTTTTCAACGCTATTCCAGCAAATATTACAAAAGGACCGTATTTACGATATAACGGCTAGACAAAGTACAAGAGTAAAAGTACCAACCAATTATGATATAATGAATAAGTATCTCAAATAAGAGAAGGCAAAATTAGAAACCTACATCGACAGCTTGAAACGATAATGACCAACCTATGGGATCACTATTATGTGTGAAGGTTGGACAAAAAAAATATATCATCAACTTCATGATCTGTTGTAATGACCGTATAGTTTTTGTAAAGTCTATTAATGCTTATAATATTCTCAAAGATCATAGATAACTTTATGAGCAAAATATGAAAGTCATTAAGTAAGTAGGACCGTCAAATGTAGTTCAGATTGTCAATGACAATGGTAGTAATTTCAAAAAAATCGGTGAAAAAATCATATTCAAGTATCTTATCTATTGAATGCCATGTATTACTCATTGTATAGATATGATACTTAAGGACTTTGAGAAAACAAAATTGGTAGAGAAGATTATTAGAGAAGCAAATATTGTAACAAATTTCATTTACAATCCCTCCTACCTATTAACATTTATAAGGTCACCTAGAGTTACTTGATTTACAACAAATTATATTGCTCTCCAATCAATGATTGATAAAAGAAATAGACTAAAGTGCATGCTTAATTCACAAAGGTGGTATAAATATCACAAGAGTAATACTCCAATTGGTAGGAGAATAAAATCTATAATTAATAACCAATTTTTTAGGAGGATGTTCGAAAGGTAATGAACATAATGCAATCAGTTTCAAAGGTCATTTGTCTGGTAAATGGTAATAAGAAGCCTATAATAGGTTTCTTATATAAAGTAATGAAATTGATGAAAGATGTAGAAGATGCAGCATACAAATATTCAAAAAGAGACCGGAAGATTATCAAAGAAAGATGGTCAAACATGCATCTTTACCCTTTGCATGAAACTGATAAATAATATGATATAGAGATTCATATTTGTCATAATTACGTTTACATTATAATTAGTTACTTAAGGACTTTTCTTTGTCAATGTAGTGTACTAGTTGAACTCGTACTTCCAATACGATCATTAATTGGGAAATCATACTAATTTACTATCATCTATGAGAATGATGATAAAGAAATTAGAGTCAAATGTAAACATTCAAATGCATGCCTTAAATAAAATCAAATACTTTAAAAACCAAATGATAGGATTTGAAGAACCTCAAGTGATTCGCGATCGTACTACAATAACTCCAAGTAATATTATTTATTTTATTTCGTAACAATATAAATAATAAACTAATAGTCTAATATCATATTTCAAATGAATAGTAGATACTGAATGGAACAGATGCTTCAAATTTAAGGAAAATGACAATAAAGATTTTATCTCAAGCTACCTGGAAGAAATTAAAGCACATTTAATCTTATTCGTACAAAAAGAAAAACCTAATTGGGAACTCAAAGACTAAAGGATCTTGTGTTTGTGCATTACAACATAAGGCTAAGAATGAAGCATATCAAAGAAGGAGAAGATAAAAATCACTTCGACCTAATTAATTTGACGTATATATAATAATGGCAAAGATGAGAATCCTATACGTTAGTGGTTACAAGAAAATAGAGAACTGATACTAGATGAAGAATAAAATAGACTAAGTTCAAAAATTACTACTAAAATAGACATTAATATTAAAGAATACATGAATTCATCGTAGCATTCTCGTAACAAAACTCCAAGGTTAGGTAGGTAAGTGTAATACAGACGATTCCACAAAACCACTAGACAATGATGAAGGCAATGATGGTAGATATGTAGCTCAACCTAGAACTAAAAACCTACAAAGAGAAAGTTAAAGACCACTTAACCTATTTACAGGAGAAGAAGAATTCACACACAGCACATAAGAAGAGCAACATAAAGTCTGACACCAATCAACACCTGATCCTTTGTCGTATCATTATAAAAGAAAACCTCATAAAGATATCATAAAAGATTCAGATTCTTAGAATAGTCATACTAGAAGTTTATTATTAGAGTCACTTAACTTTATGAATATTCATAATCCTACAAACTCTTATGACTATAGTTTTTTTTTTAAGATCGCTCTTATGAACAATCATTTTATAGTTCTGAAAGTAAATGGACAAAAGTTTCATCTTCCTACATCCCAAATCAATAAAGTAAATGAAATATGAACTCCATCATCAATTATGTACCACCACAAATAAAATATAAACAGCAACCTTATCAAAGCCTTTCAAGTCAAGATTACACTCCTCAATAACCTCAACAAGTATTTATTTAACAAAGTCCACCAATGAGGCTATTGATTATCACTATTATATTATGGAATACCAAACATATTATAGTTATATACCTTGGAATAACTACGCGTTGTAGAGAGAATCTCAAATTCAACAACAAATTCATCATAACCACAACGTAGCTGAATAACAAGAAAATTTTAATGAATCAAGGCATTCTTTATGGTATTATGCATATATGAGGTATCTTTGATTAACACTTTTATTTATTAAACATTTCTACGTATTATTTATGCTTCAAGATATTTGTATTAAGTCCATATGGTGTATTTCAATATGATACATGTTTAAAAAGTTGATCTAAGTAGCCTTAAATATAGATTATTGTTCACTTTAGCTTATCTTAAAGTTTCAAATCAAAATTCAAAGTTTTTTAACCATTTTTGTGAATTTTTGTAAATTTACCATGTTTCCATCAATATTTCTACTAATATCCAACACATTTCTTATTTTTGCTGGACCGAAGTTCGACATGAAACCAATGTTTACAATCTTAACCTTACGATATTATATCTTAAAATATTTTAGAGATATTTTATCTTTTTGTTTGGTATATGTTTCTCCTATTTAAGCAAAAAAACTATATAATTATTCACAATTATTAATAATAATATTTCCTAGTTACTAAAATTAAGTATTATTTGTAATTGATATTGGAGTTTCAATTATATGAAGATTAAATTGTAGTTCATCTTCGTTATCTTGGATCGAATTATGATTTGATTCTACTATGTTCGCTTGTTGTCCCACGTCATGCAGGCTATGATTCACATTCCTGCCATGACAACTTTGTCTAACAATGCACATCTATTGTTGAAGTCTATGATAAGTCTATAGAATTGAACTGACTTAATGAAATAGAAACAAAGCCTTACTTCAGGAAAGAAACCAATAGCATTTGATATAGACGGTGCATCCAGAGGTACAATATTGTATGGCATAAGTTCTCCCCTCAACGTGCCATCTGACTTCTTTATCTTCCTAACCTGAAAGCATACATATAAAAAGAAGATAAATGAAGCTAGTTACTGGTTAAAAAAAAGTTGCAGAAAGCACATGCTGATGGAAAGAACAAAATAGACTTATAACTGCAACATATATTAGGTGGCAGAAGTATAAATCTTGTCAACATGAAAAGGTTGAGACCATCAATAATAGCAATATTCAGAATATTGACTGCAGTTTTAACAAAACAATTGCAGCTACTAAAACTATATAAAACCAAAATCAACTTTAAACATCAAATTAAAATTTCACATCAAAAGCCAACTGTCATAAATCATAACAAATAACAAACTAGAAGGTTATGCACAGAAAAGTAGAAAACTTTACCTCCTCCATTATCGATCTTGCTACAACAATGTCTGAATCTCCCACAAGCATCTCCAGAACCTCGATGAGTGCTCTTAGTGTGGCATACACCCTTTGCATTTCTGAAGCTCTTAGTTCAAACCTAAAGCCACAAGTATACATCATTCCAATGTAGTGCAGAAAATTTTATGCAGCAGGCATGCTGCATAAGTTGATCGTCATTGATTAGAACATTCACTTAGTTTACGGAAAATATTCAATTTATATAGTAGAATAAATGAACCTTAAAGATTGATTCTGAAAGTCCCAATTTCTGTAAAAAGTTGTAACATCTAATGTATAACCTTTTGCCAAAGAATACAAAGCTTTAAAGGAATACAACTTTAAGGCAAGGATTATATGTCAAGCATAAGAAATTTAAACCAAAAACTAGTTAAAACTTAGAACATTCGAGATGGAATGGATAAGTACATGCGTACTGCATAAGTAAGACCAATTAGCATCTCCAATGAATTAATAGTCCAGTAGATATATTTTTTTGTTTATGTGTAAGTTAATGTAGAGCAAATGCCCCTTCAAGTCTTGAACATACATTGGCATGAAAGTTACTGTGATACAGCATACAAAGGTACCTGACCAAAATCCCAACCTAAAACTTTGGTAGGACTAATACCCATACCTAAAAATGTACAATTTAAAACCTTCTAATGTCCCATTCACTAGTACGAATTCAACCCACAAGTAGTGACATTCAAAGGCTTCATACGATGGCCCTAAAATCCATTCCTACATTCTACAAATTTTCAAAGAAATCAAAACCACAGTTTGAACAGGGAGTAAGAGTTTGGTGACAGTTTGGACATGACAAAAAAGATTTCTCATGGTAAAGAGAGAAAACTACTTTCTTCTTCTTAGAGCTCTCAGAAAGGAAGTCTTTATTGGAAACCAAAGAGAAGTAAGAACAAAGACAAATTCTCATCAAGGAAAAGAGGAAAAGTGACAAAAAAGGGAGACAAGGATGAAAAGAATAGTTTCAAGAGTGTTTTCTGTGATATGAACGAAGAGCACCATAATCAACAATTTCTTGGGTGTTGTTTTGCAAGGAATTTTTGAAAGACTGAGCTTAAGGTGCTGCACAGGAGTGTTTGTATTTGATTTGCTGCTGCATGGAACTAGCTTATGATAATGCCCAGAAGGAAAAAAAACCTGGGTTAAGGGGCCTCTTCTGTTTTTCCATGCTGTGTGCTGGACCATCTGGTGGATGTGCAATGAAGTTATTTGGTGATGCTTTAGACATGGTGTGGAGGCTCTTCCAAAAAAAAGAGACAACAAACTGATCACATGCATAAACAAAACTGAAGAAGTGCCAATTGGATGGCAATTGATGCAAAAACAAAACCGAAGAAGTTTGATCACCAGGAGAAAACTTTATTTGAGAGCCCAAGAGATTAGATGATTTATAGCAGAAACCTTTGACTTGACAAAGGGATGCTCGATAACATGAGAATATTAACTTGGTGGAAGAAGAGTTGATGAGACGAAATAATTAAAGCGGTTAGAGAAAGTTGCAAATGTGAAGTGAATGTGAGGCATGGAAGTATTTATAAATAAGGGAGAACCTTCACCATCCAAGGAAAAAGAAGCAACCATATTTTTATTTTATTATCTTTTTTCAAGTTAAAAATGCAATCAGAGTTAGTAGTGAATTTATGACAGGATCATGCATGGTGCACTCAAAAAAAGCAAGAAACCTCTATGTGTCACTCAAGCAGAAAGCTTGCAAAGGTAAGGTTCCATTAAGTTGCCATACGTGCAACCAAAATAATTTAGCATATCCAATGAGTTTTGCAAGTAAATATGAATAAAATACAACATTTTGTTGAGGACTATAAACAGAACCTTAGTCATTTGCACATATTCAATTAAAACATCTGAGATGGCATGAAAATTTTATGAATTCTGCATAAGTACAACCCCAAGTCCCATGAGCTTGTGAGCAATAAAAAGACATGTTCTTATGTAAAGTAAATGTACAGAGATGCCCCCTCAATATAGATAATACGAAAGCCCCTGTGAAGCAGCATCATGCATACTAAGACACCAAGGCATTGAGCTATGGTGCCTTGGCACCAAAAGAAAAATAAAATAATAAAAAATTTTAAATATTTCTACTCTTTATATTATTGTTAGTGTTATGTTATTAGAGTTATGGTTATCTCTTCTATGGGTATGTGTAACATGGATATCCGTATAAAGGATAAACCCTATATATATACATATATATGTGTGTGTGTGTGTGTATAACAATAGTGATTATCAATAACATAGATCATTCTTTACCTAATACCAACATGATACCAGAGCCCCAGAATACCTAGGCTTGGTCGTCACCCACCTGCCTTCTCTCCCCACCACAATCGTCGTCAACCAGTAGGGAACCTGCCACCACACCCACCAATTTCGGCCCAACAGCACCCCTTCCATGTATACACTGCCAACCCAGCCTCCTCCAACTTGTCGGCTTCACTCCGGCAACATCTCCTAGGGGTGCTGCATGCCCTACAAGCCTCTCCTGTGGCAACCAACGACTTGTGCAGCTGGACCATTGGTTGTTATGATATGATATAGATTGTTTCTTCTTCCTACTCCATGCATCTACCTCTAAGGTTGTTCATGTGCCCTAGATTATTTCAAAGAGCCTTTACTTGATAAAGGGTTAGTCTACCACTTGTGAATGAAATCTTGGGAGAACACAAGTTCTGAAGGGCAAAATTAGAGCAGAAGAAAAAACGTGTAGATGTTATGTGTACATGAGGCACGGAAGTATTTATAAACAAAGGAAACCCTTCACCATGAAATAAAGAAGCAATCAGAATTTATTTTTTTTGAAAGAGACAATTGAATAGGCCTCAGATAAACTAAATCATAAAGAAAACATACTCCCCCGTGCTGAAAGTCCCAGATTCCCTCCACCTCTCCTGCTCCCTTTGAATGTCATCCACTCTATTTCTCCTTTTATAGGACAGGTAGAATGTCCATAGTCGTTCAATGTCATGTTCTCGATCGATTTGGGTGCCACCCTTCTTGGCAAGTTTTTGCTGCAAGGCATACAGCCATATTGACAACCAAAGCAATGCACAAGGCAACAGATAAAACAGTTGCATAGTAAAAATAAACAAATTATTACACTCATGCTTTTAGTACCTTAATTACCGACATTAAGCCAGTTTTGAACTGCAGTACTCCTCTTCCATCACTACTAGGATCCAGATCTTGGGCCATTGTGTATGCTTGCTCACACACTTAAGATCAAAGATCAGACCAAATGTTAGCTATGACAAAACATTATACCCAAGACAAGAGCAACCAGAAACTATATTGAATTTCCAGTGGACAAAGTTAAATCCCTTAATAAGTTGTGCATATTTTCAATAAATTCAAAAGAAAGGATCCCAACAGTCAATGCTATTCCTAGGACTATAGCTGCCAGGTATAGGGAGTCATTGCTATTCCCTCATGTGAAAATGTATTTCCTACCTTCTCTAGGCCAATGATCTGACACTTCAACGTGCTCTGAGCTTCTCTCTCTTCTGAGCGATGCTTTTACTGGGTTGAAAAGCTAGTGATCCACCCTTCCACTACCCAAGACCCTCCTACAGTTGCTAAACGAACCACAGAATCTCTTGACAACAAGCTTTCTAGTTCTCTCCGTGCCTCAAAAGTGCTTAGGAGAAGCCAAAACAGAACAAAGGATGAAACGCAAGCGAATCAAAGTGTCTCTCTCTTAACAGCAGTTCAGTTGGAAGCTAAGCCAAGTGTCAGCGATTAGGTCCCAGTGCAAGTAGAAGTGGGAGCAGCTAGGCCCCTTTAGGACATGACTTTGTTTCAGAAAGGGAACCAGGGAAAAGAAAAGGATAGGTGAAGAGAGTCTGATAAAAAGAGAATGTTATACTGAGTAGTTTTTTTTCCCTTCTTTTCTAAGGAGTTGTACAGTTCTTTCTTTGGATTTTCATACATAATAAAATATCCTTACCAATCTTCAAAAAAAAAAACACAAAATCATCTGACATGAATGAGCCACAAAAGTTTACAGTTTTAAGGCTTAAAACCCAAAGGTTGATGAATCTTAGTGAAACACTAGATATTGTTAGAGGTACTAGAGTCTCAAAATAGTGGATTCTTTCAGACCCTAAATTATTACATATATTTTAAAGTTGCACGGATTATCATAGGATTGATCATTTATTTAAGAGAATCCATCTGTACAAAAAGTTAAAGACAAGTTGTCTTCAGAAAAAATAAAAATTCAAAAACACATTAAGGAATCCTATTCTTTCTCAAAAGAAAGACATATCACCATTATGGTAGGATCTCTACACAAGAGATGTCCAAACCCCTAGATTACTAACACCAAAATTGATTTCCCCCCAAAATATCACCATTCGTTAGCACTACGTAACCATTATGTCCATAATGTCACTTCATTACTACAAATCAATCGATATTGCATAGTCCATAAGTGCCAACAACTAGTATGAAGTGCTAATCTGATCAGAGAAGAATGGGTCTTGTCCCTGCTTTTTATTGAGAAGTCATTAAAGCATCTCCACATGAGGTCTACATCCAGAAAAAGTGTAGAAAGTGACACCAGAGATTCTAAACCCAAGTCATGCATATCACTTTCATCAATGGGGTTTATTTTACTTGTAATCACTGCCTTGTTGGAGAACGAGACTACAAAACTGAAATGCAACTGGCAGGGACACTTGCATCATTTCCAGAGCCCCAACAAAAGTCTTAGAGCCTAATGTCTGTCCCATGGAGGATTGGACCAAGGCACTTGCTACGCCTCTGCATCTTTAGGCAAGGTTATGATGGGGCATGGAGAAAGAAAGGCCAGACTGAAAGGCCTATGGTACAACTGAAACATTGTGAACAAGTTCTGGGTACAAAAGCAGACTTAAGAACGGCTTTGGCATATGTGTTCACTTCCGTGAAATAGATGCACATCTAAATTAAGCCCGAACAGAAACCCTAGCATAAATTCATAGACCAGAAGTTCCTTACAAATGAACTACATCTTCTGAAAGTGGCTTGCAAGAAGAAGAAGTAAGCAAATGAACTAAATCTTCTGATAATGACTTGAAAGAAGAAGAAGACTTACGTATCCTCGCAACATTGGGATCTTCGTCGCCGATCTCATCAGCGACCTGCAGAATCGCGTCGATGTTGGTGGACTTACCGAGCGAGGGAGGGACGGCACCAGCGAGGCCGGAGGGAGCTCGTCCGCCGGCGGGCGGCCCCTGTCCGGCGCCCCGGAGCTGCTCCCTCTGCAAGGTCGCCCGTACCAGGCGCTCCCAGTTCTGCGAAATCCTATCCATCGCCATCCGAACAGACCAAACCTAGGCAGACCCCCTCCTCCACCTCCTGGTGCTGTAGCTGTTGCTGTAGGTCATGGGATCGGGTTTTGCTGGTGGTGGCGATTCGTGGGAGGGGGAGAAAACGCGGGATTTTTGGGACGTGGGAGGAGAAGTGGGGTTGAGGACGGAAAGGAGCGAATGGGAATGGGAGAAAAGATGTGGGGTCAGGGGTGAGAGGAAAGTATATGCGTAGTTCGTCTAATTTTAGGGCTAATTTTTCAAAATAACGTAATTTTAAAAACTTATTATAAAAATAACTATTTATAAAACTAACCCTCCGACAAGATTCAAGTGGGGACTCCCACTCTGTCAACATTTTATTTTAATTTTTAATACTATCAAATTCCATTAGTTAAGTTCACTCCTTTCAAGTAATTTCAATTCTTAAAAAGTCAAATTAAGTTTTAATTAAATTTAATTCTTTAAAATTTAAATTCAATGAACCAATTTTTTCTCCTTTTCAATTTGATGTTAAGAACATCAAGTTCAATCAGTAATAAAGTTTTTCAACTTCAACAACAAAAAATGGTTGATTTTGACATTTTAAAAATCAAATTCATTTAAAATATTTCTTAAGTGTCGAGAGTTCTATATGATTCACTCACATCCACTTAGTCCTTACTCCGATGTTATCTTAGTTCCTACTCTAGTTATTTTTTATGTCAAATGTCGACATTATCTTCAATTCTCTCTCATTCTATGTTGGTTCATGTGTCTATAAGAACATATACATATATATTGGTTATCCCATCAACATAAATCCGTCTACATTGATGCTTTCTTATTGTACTGCTATACTACGTGGACATATACCTATACATTCTCATATTAGTTCTGCTTATTTTGATGCTTGTTGTAGATTCTTAGTTTTATCTCTTGTTATTTTTAATCTTTTTTATCTTAGATGTGTTGAGATTATTTTGACGTACAATTATAATATTTGAACTAATATTTCTTTGATTTGTAGTGACAATATAGTAAATTGTATGATACCAATATTAATTCACTGAGATGGAAATATTGTTATGGATGAAAAAACTCTAGAATATAAGAGTAGTACTTCTAAAGTAGTCGACTTACATCGTAAAAGTAAACTAATAAACTTGAAAAATAAAGTGTTTGAACTTATTGGATTTAATCAATGTTATTATAATATTAAAATATCATGCAAGTGGCCTTTGCATTATTCATCGACTTGTGTTGAAATCATAGATGACCACAATTGAGGTTATTCGTCAACTATTGTTATCAAACTATAACTCTTATTAGATTTTTTTTTTACATTGAATTCATCAAAATAAATCAACAATCAATTTTAAAAGTAGATAACCATTTACAATACAAAAAAAATTTTGTCAAAATCAAATGTCCTCTTCCAGGAGTGGATGTCCATTTTTTACACAAAACTTACATTTTCGATCTAATATTTCTTTTTGAACATAATTCTCAAAATTCTTGATAAATACTTATGAAACATTGAATAAATAAAAGAGTTTTTCTTAATTTTTCTAAAATATTCCGTAATATGTAAAAAATATACAATGACAAGAACATCTACAATGAAATAAAATTTCAACTAATGAAGGTTTAAATGTATTTTTTAAATGTCCAATGGTAGTATTATTCCTTTGTTTAAAATAAACAAAAGACCTAAATTAGACTATGCGTGTGGTAAATAATCTATAAATGAGAGTGTATAATATAAACGAATGTTATTAATACTAACCATGGTAGTTCCCTACATGCATATGCAATGACCCATATAAGGAATGCAACAATACTATAAATAATAAAAGAGAAAGAATGCTCCAATCACTCTTGATACTACATAACGGATGAGGAAGCAAAGGCATAGACAGAATTCTAGAGACGTATCTTTGCCAAAACGGACACAATCTTTTTGAATCTCAATTTTCTCAAAGGGATTTGACTATATATGGCTATGAATCTCTTAGAATTTCTCCCACATGACCCTTAAAATACTTTCTAAAATCTCTATTCTCTCTCTTTTTGGCCTTTAAAAAAAATCATCTTTCATTCTCCTTCTTAAAAAGCTCCTCTTAACTCTAGGTCTATAGAGGTCTTTATATAGAATTTCAACTCTAGATCTAGAAGTGTTTATATAAAATTTCTGTTGAAAAAATCTATAAGTATATTTTGATGATAACAAATGACATGTGATTAAATATAAGTAATCACTTAAGAAAATATAAAACACTCAAGTATTAAATATGAAAATCATTTACAAAGGTGTA
The DNA here is from genome assembly GCA_024699735.1 of Posidonia australis. NCBI lineage: Eukaryota > Viridiplantae > Streptophyta > Magnoliopsida > Alismatales > Posidoniaceae > Posidonia > Posidonia australis. The sequence goes on along the minus strand of JAMKQA010103812.1, from coordinate 492 downwards.
ATAGTCATTTATTTGTAATTTTGATATAAATGGACTGATATGAAAAGAAAGAAAGTGTTTGTAGTTTATATCCAAAACGGCATACCGAATATTTTCGGTATACCGATTCAGGGAATATCGAAACATCAAACAGATCACCGAAATTCAAAAGAAATTAAAGCTACAAGAAAAACGGTCGACCGATTATTTTCGGCATACCGATTCAGGAGAAAACAACAGATCAAACGGTACACCGAAGTTCAAGGACCTAAGGAGAAAAATTGATTTTCGACAGACCGAAATTTTCCGACATACCGATTTGTCCCGACCGTTGTAGATTTCGGTCGACCGATCATTTTTGGCATACCGAATCTTCTGTCAGTAATCAGCAGATTTTCTAGTCGTTAGGCACAATTAGGAAATCTTGTAACTCTATAAATTGAGGTCCATATGTAGCTCTCAACTCACCAATTCCTTCATTGAGCTATATTCCATTAAGTGATTCAAGTGAGT
>JAMKQA010103811.1:0-25971 GCA_024699735.1 Posidonia australis | reverse complement strand
CCCGGCCCCGGGCCATGGGCCGTGTCGGGCCCAGGGCCTGTTGCGGCCGGCCCGGCCAGAGCTCGGGCCCTACCGGGCCGACTGTTTCGTGGGCCGGGTCGGTCCGACCCGGCCCGTTTTCCATGTCTAATTATAAGCCACTTTCTTATACACCAAAAGATAAGAAATTTTTAGATCCAATGCACGTTAGGCTTATGTTTAATCGAAATCCCCACTTAATCGTCTTTTATGGATACACATACTTTAATTGTTTTTACACAAACACATAATGCCAAAGGGCTTTTTCCCCTTATTCTATGTGGTCTTAATATCTAAAGAAAATAAATTAGAAACACGTATCTCTCTGTTAGAAATCACTAATTAGGAGTTTTTTTTTTGATTTGATATAGGATTATTCCTGTGTAAATGGAGATCTAGAGTTCATTTGGTTACGATTATTAACACCAGTTTATGAAAAAAGTGTTTATTCTTCAAAAACTGAACAAAACAGTTTTTTTTAAGTTAGATTATTTCATTAAGTTAGTTTTTTTTGGTACATAAAAACTTTCAAATAAATTAATTATAAAAAATTGTGAATATTAACTTTTTAAAAAACGTTGTTTATAAGAATATTCTGTTTTTCCATAAACATTATCAAACATTATCCTAATCTTTGTATTAAGTAGTAGAAAACTATTGAGAGATTTGTCTAAGAAAATCAAGAACAATCATTATCCTTCGTTGAAAGAAAGAAGAAGTTACACGTTTTTAATAAGAAGGAAGAAGTTACAAAGACTTGACGAAGTCTGCAGTCACTTGGTCTAATGTTGAAGTCTCATTGTGATTGTACGAGAAATCAAAAATTTGACTCTTACAGACATCATATATATTACATCACTTGGTGGTAAATAATCGAGTTTAAATATAATATATATCAATTACCGTTTAAAAAAAAAAAACTTGAGAAGATATATTATTTGACCAGCTACATATAGGTAGTGTTTGTTTAGAATCTCCTGTGAACTCTCACGACTCACGACTCTCGAGATGATAGACCTTTGCAGTCCAAATAAACACTGATTTCTTGGAATGCCGTCACCATGACTTCTAGCTCCAATCACCTGTGTTGCCTAAGAAGGATTTCAAGAGCCAATTTGAAAAAACAACTTTCAATGTGTCAGCTACGGGAATTTTCCTTGCCATGAGCTCCCATTGTTGAAGAGTCGGAAAGATCCAGTAGGGTGTAAGCTTCTGCCTTCGCAGACAAATATGATCATAGTTGGCTTGTGACATTGAATACTGTCATCGGTAACATCTGTGGCACCTCGTTTTCTTCCAAAAAAAACCATGTGTGTACGCATAGACACAAACACAAAAATGAACTCTGACGAAGGAAAATGGTTTGTATATATTAAATTTTATATCGATTTATATACTACTGATGTGACATCTTATGTGGAACTTTACATTATATGATGACGTGATAGCAATATTGTATTATTTTCAAGATAAGATTTGAATGATACAAGATTATATAAATGTGATATCAACTTGTATTAAAATGATATGAACTCATTCTAGTTTCATTTGGTGCTACTCTTGTAACATTTAACATCATTTTTGTATTATTTAACTAACATCATTTTTATTCTTGTATCATTTGTTGTTATCTTTGTATTATTTAATATTATTTTCGTATTATTTAATTTATATCATTTAATGCCATTTTTTTATCGTTTAAAATTATGCTTATATTATTTTGACGTCATTCTCATTACATCATTTAATGTCATGGTGTCATGTCAACTGGTATTTGTTTATATATTATTTGAAAAGAAGCAACATAACGTAACAAAAAAATATTAAATATTAAATACTAAATACTTAACTTTACCAAAAAAAAAAACATAACAAAAAAATAATTTTTGTTTAACAAAAAGAGGGAAAAACAAATCCAAAAACCACACAAGAGTCAACTTTTTTAACTTTTTTTGGATATGAACTGACTGTAAAAAAAAACGAATAACACACTTTGGTTGCCAACGAATCCGTAATTAGGGTGGACAATGGGTCGGATCTAGACTCAAGATCCGTGGGTCTAGACCTGTAAAGTATGGATTTCGGTTCTGAAAATAGATCTATAGACCTGTGAACCTAGACCTGCTAGACCCATTCATTTACTGGATCAGATTTGGATCTAAAAATACCTAGATCCGTGGACCTGTGGACACATGAACCCGATTTGTATATAATATATATAAGTTAAATATAAGGATTAATGTATAATATTTACATTATATATATAATATATATTATTCTAGTCTTAAATCTCATTCTCACTAAAGTTTATAATTTATGTGGTGTATGCACATTGATATAGAATTGTTGTATGGATATTAACAAAGTTGGTTTGTTGAAGTTAGGTATATTTATTTATATGTTATTTAATTATCAATGGGTCATGATATTGTTCATGTTATATATTTATTTATGGTTGTATTTTATTCATGATATATGTGTATTGACAGAGAATTATTTAGCACATTTATGTATAAACTTTTCAGTTTAATTAAAAATCTACTTTCTTTTAAAAAATAAAAATAGATTGGAAGACTTGTTAGACCTAAAATCCAGACCTAAACTCGTTATCTTTATAGATTTGGGTCTGAGTCCTGATTTTAGAACCCAAATTCAGACCCGAACTCATGAAATAACATGGATCTAGATCTAAGAATAGGTAGACTTATCCAGGATCCGTTGCCACCCTTACCAGCAATGTATATCAACGAGGATAATCGGACCATCCATTTAACCGCACATCTGATCAGGTTGTTCCAGGACAAGTAGGGACAGGACGTCATGCCTTCACGTCTCGGTCGGTCCAAGGTCTCCAGACCACAGTAAGCTCACAGTGGTGGTTGGACTTGTCGGAGTCGTGGTGGCTGAGACGATCATTTCCTCCCCATTTTAAGCAAAAAAATAACTGGAAAATAGGAAAATCCCCAAATCATCCCCTCCTCCCCGTCGCCAGATCGAGCTCGACCGGGAGCAATGGCCGTCCCCGTCGAAGAGGCCATCGCCGCTCTCTCCACCTTTTCCTTGGAGGTAAAGCCGCCTACATTCTCCGATCTCTCCTCGGTCAACTCGTTGCTCTGCTTACATTCTGCGCGTAGTAGTGGAATCGGCCAAGATCAGGATTTTGATGTTGTGCTGTGTTGCGAATTTGTGTGTTTTTTTTTTGTTTTGGTTTTCCAGGATGACCAGTCCGATCTGCAAGGGCTTGCGGTTATGCTGTCCAACGAGAGCTCTGCTACCAGCAGTCCGATTGGTTTGGTTTTTCTTGCTTAGCTTTGTTTGTTTCTTTCATGTCAGGAACTCAGACGTTTATCTCAAAAAACAAGCTCGTTTCTCTTAATCTGATGTTATTGATCTGCAGAGTACGGGGACGTTTCTGCATACCGGTTATCACTGACGGAAGACACAAAATCGGTTAATCAATTGGTATTAATTGTGTATTATTCCTCGCAAGTTTTTAAAACTTTCGTTTGTTTTTTCGGTTGCACTATTTGCGAAACATCAACTTACACAAAAAAAACACCCGACAGATACTCAATTTTCCTTTAGAACGAGCAAATGCATTAATAACAATGTTTTGTTTCCCCTACAGGCTTAAGTTGTAAAGGCAATAAAGTGTTTGCCACATTTATTTTAAAGTAAGTGCATTAAGCCTTGGTTTAAAGCAAATTCTGGAATAGGTGTATGTTAGTGAAAATAATGTGACAGTAGAATGATCTACTCAAGGTTATGTACATCGGTTATATTGGACTATACAATTTCTTCCAAATAAATATGTAGGACGTGGGTAGAAACATTAGTGGAAAAATGGCATTAACGTGGATGAATGCCATTAAAACAATTGAATTTTGATTTCATACTTTTGGGTATGCCACAGAGCAGCTCTGAGAGTAGTTAGGAACTTAGGATCATATTAGATGCCAATGTACCTTATATCACAGGGTGTGTACATGCACATCCGCTGACACATGCACACCCACATAGTAGAAGTACACATGCACAAAGGTCGTATGTCCAGTTATTTTCTTTTATAACTTTAAATAGGTTATAAATTACTACGTTATAGGTGCTGCTATTTTTTAGATTACTAGCCAATGTATACCTGGCTCTATTTCTTAGAGCTCGTTTCTGTTAAGTCAATCTATATTTCTATTGAGAACGATGCTAGTGAATCCAGCTTCTGTTGGCAGACATTGTCTTTGATAAAATTTGGATTAAAAGATGAATCTGAATGTTTTGAACACGTTCAAAACTCATAATTCTATTTGTACCTGTGAATGATTAGCCTGAAGCAATTTTAATTTGAAAAGGTATATTTTTTCCCACTTATGAAAACTGTCTAGGAATTTATTGGAATTATATAATGCACAACCAAGCTCCAGGTTTCATATATTATATATGAGAATGAGATGCTTCAAGAAAATAGGAATTGGACCAGTGAAGACTCATCGAGAATATTATATAATGCTCCTCAACCTAGTTTACTGTCATATTTACTTTCTTATGGGGATAAAAAACGTCTTCCTCTACTTATATCACTTTGGCCATACTGTCCACTTTTGATTAACTGTTTCATTTATTAATTTTTATCCTTTAAACCATTCTCTCATTTCTCTCTTGTTTTTGCCTGTCAAAATCACAGAACGATGTGCAAATATGTTCCTTTGATCAATACAGTGATGTTCAAAATTAGCATGATTTAGGTGTCTACATGACCTAGGTGGCAGGCATTGTTGTTGTTCCCTTTCTCACCCATCACCTTGAAAAAAAAAATAAATCCTGGTCCACACTTGAATATGGAAAGTAGTGCATCATAACTTCTATTGGAAAGTACATCTGGATGATTTACCAATTAATAGCGGTTTATTCTCCTCTGTTTCGCATTTGATATATTGTAATTTAGGCTTTTTAGCTGTTTGGTCATTTCCTATAAATTTAAATTACATTTTAGCACATCATTAGTGAAATAAAAAACAAAAACAAAAACTTGATTCTCCTATCTTTAGTTTCTGCCAATAAACTGTCTTCAGTTCCACTTCAGTCTTCTCTATGATATAAAAAAGGAAGCAGCAGTCTGGTTCATTTTTTATCATTGGCCAGGTTTTTAACTCTAACCTAGATGGGATTTCATCCTTTGATGTGGACTGGCTGCCAAAATGATCTGAAAGATTCTTTGAGTTTTTAACTCTAACCTAGATGGGATTTCATCCTTTGATGTGGACTGGCTGCCAAAATGATCTGAAAGATTCTTTGTAGCCGTACCCATTTTTTCTTGAAACATTTTCTAAGGGATATGTTAACCATAATTTTCATTCTTCAATCACCACTGTATATTCTGATGTAATATGCAGATTTGTAAAGATTTATAAAAAAACTAAAGTAGAATATTTCTTCTTCTTTTGAGGTTTCTTATTGACATTGTTTTTCTTCATGGCTGGTTATATTTCTCATAATTTCCTTAGGCAACTAGAAGCAAAGAAGAATGTTTAGTAACTCTACTGGAATACATGCAGAACGCATTGATCAAAGAAGGGAAGGAGATGACTTCATTGCTCTATACTTACCGCAGTTGTGTGAAAGCCCTTCCTCAGGTTAAGTTCAGTAATAAATTGTGTGTGTCTTTTTCCCTTATTGCTTATGATTTTATTTGAGGTAATTTGTTTATCAGACATTAGGATTTAAGAAGATTGCTGCTCTCTGATGTTCCTCAGATGTATGCCACATATCATAATAAAGTGAAAAGAACAAATGAAGTACTAGCAGAAAGTGCTCCATACCTGAAAGTGCCAAGTTGATAATTGATGATAGATACCATGGCTTGGGGTCCCATAAGAGGTTTTACTTAACAGTTTCACACAGTTAGTTACTTTTGAAAATTACATGGATTGCAATTAATCTAGGAAGTGAATAGAGTATACTGTTTGAGATACCCTTTAGGGGAAAACACCAATAATAAAGTATTCAAGTATTAGTGATTGAGTTGCTATAGGATAGTATAAACACAGGCTTGTTGTGAACTGGATGAGGTGTCTATGGACTATGGGCTTGTGTTCAAGGAATGATAACATTAGATATATAAGTACTATTCCAGGAGCAGTGAGCCCCTTTAACCAGTTACCACCATACTTCTTGCTTCTCTGTCTACAGAAACATGCAATTTAATCACAAGACTGTCCAGATGATGTCCACAATGGAGTACAAGGCATTAAATGTCTTGAGTTATAAGTGCTATTCATCTTGTTTGTTGTGGTTTGACACAAGCAAAATACTATGTGGGTGCATACTTAATTGGTTGCTAGTTCTTACTATCAAGATCAGTTTCAGCATTGTTGCTTGTTGTTTAATTCTCTTTTTGTGAGATAAGGTTGCTTGACCTAACATTGTGCTCATAGATAGTCCATTGACAGTGCTAACGAAATATTTGATGAAACTAGGATACTATCTCCTAAATTTTAGGAGAAAAATAATAATTTTGATATAGGTGGCTGAACCTTTTTTTAAACAAATCTTTGTGAATTTGGATCAAGATTTTTCTTGAAGAAAGTAGTAAATGTTGTTAAAAGCTGATGAAAACTGTTTTATGATGCAGCTTCCTGATTCAATGAAGCATAGTCAAGCAGATTTGTACCTTGAAACCTATCAGGTGCTAGACTTGGAGATGAGTCGTTTACGTGAAATTCAGCGATGGCAATCATCTGCCGCTTCTAAAGTATGTTTCATATCTTGTCTATCATTACTTTTCCCATTCACTTCCATGGTTTCTTTCCATATTTGGCTTCAACCTACATCCACATTATGTAAGCTGCTTTGTTCATTAAAGTCTTGAAGAAATGATTATTTCAGTGGCGTAAGATGACATATAATGTCTCATAAAATAAATGCATACATTTAATAGGAAGCCATGACACCCTCATACATCCAGGGTTATTTTTAAAAGCCAATGAGTAATGCACAATAGTACCAGATTAGGAATTTGTTGTTCTGATTATTTCGAGTTTAGGATTTCATCTGGGGGCTGTTTGTGTTGTATTTGTTTGATCCAAGAATTCCAAACCATAAAAATTTAAAATTAGGTTAACTTTTGTGTTCTCAAATCCTACAATGTCTGGCTTGTGTTGTTTCATTAGGTAGTTACACCTTAACTTATTAGAGGTGTGGTTATCTTTTATTAGCTTAACCTAATGCTAACACATATTTTTATCATAAGAAATTATACAGAATTAATGCAGTAAGAAATACATGCATAGTATTATTGCAATGTGAGAGTTCCTATATGAAAAATACTATCGTATTCATTGAATGATGATAATTGTTGTTGCAAGTTGGTTTGTAATGAAACAGAAACTAATGGGCCTCAACTTGAAGCTCTTCTGTGATTGGACAGAGACCCAATTTAGTGGCCCAATAAACCTGCTTTTATTAAAATGGTTGAATTGGTTTCAACCTTACAGTTTTGTTCTTTCTCTTCATTAAACTGGGAATGCACAGGCCAGGCTGTGTTTTCTTCCCCTCAATTTGCAACTGCTGTGATGGGCTTTGGAGGTCCTCAGATCCCATCAATCCTCCATCTCCTTCTTGCATGCATCTGCTTACCTGTTCCATTACTAGAACTTGTTGAAGCTTGCAAAAAGTGGAGACAAGAAGCAAGAGAAGTGTAGTGGAAGTTTGAGTGAGATAGGAAAGGATACCCATGATTTTGTTGGCCATTCTCTGTCATCAACTTCATTGAAGTCCAACGTCGTAGGACGACCCACCAATTGTGATGTCTTGTTGGGGAAGATAGGACAACTTGTGACTATCCATGGGCCCAAAATGATATCTCCAACTACCCTTTTTAGACCCAATGGCAAGAAAGGTCCGAAGGCATAAATCCATTGATACGACCTTTGTTTAGCATGACCAGGGATGAAGAGCACCAATTCTTGTTGGTAACTATGTTGAAAGATCTCTAAAGAGCAGTGCCATGCTGTCAAACCCATGCTATTTGTGTGTGAAACGGAAATAGTGACAGCACATGTCCAAAACCACAATTTTAGACTTTTGTTGTTGTTGGAACTAGGGTACACACAGATTGTATATGGAGTGTACAAATATTATATCTGTATCTATTTTTTGAAGTTTCAATGTGGATATCATAGTGATAAGAACGCCACATATACCTATCCTTAAAAAATGGATACTTGATTTGATACAGATAAAGTTTGGTACGAAATGTAAAAAGCATATTCATATCCATTAAAAAATAGATATGAAGATGGATATACATTAAATAACTAATTAAACCATCAATAAGGTTTTGCTTAAATTTACCATATCATATATTTCTTTTCTACTATGTGTTTTATTATGTGTGAAATATAAGTATCATATATCAACAAAAACTGGATATGATAGTGAGTTGAACTAATTCATTTCCAAAGGGATGAAGTTTTTTTTGTATCCAAGTCTTTGGAATTACACTTTAAGTTTAGAGCTTTCTTTAATATGGACAAGGTATGATTCTAATTTTAAGATTTTTTGTGCAATTTCCTAGACTTTCTAGAGGTAGACACAAGTTATACAGTTCTAAGGTCCTTTCTGTAATGTTCTAGAGACCTTACTGTATTTTTTTGACCTTTTTAAGGACTTGGAAGCAACTTAAGTAATTTTCAAGACTTATTTGTAGTTTTCTGAACCTTTTAAGAATAATGGATGCAAGATTCAGTAATATTGGAAATTTTATTGTATTTTGAGATAATTGAAGGTTGGGAAAGTAAGCTCTAGCAATTCTAGGGATTTTTCTGCAAGATTTTTTTTACTTCTAAGTTACATAATCAAGGAAAAAAAAATAGAATTGTATATATGGATATCATTATCATCCACTCAAAATCAAAATAACATATCCATATCCATTCAAAATCAAAACATCACAGTTGTATCCTTACCTGCTCATGGACGGCTACAAATAACCGTGTCCTAGCTAAAATGGATATGGACATTGAGTAGATAATCCATGTCCTTTCTGCAGTGCACCCGTTGCAGAAGACAAGCTAACATCATCATTCACCTCTATGGGCCTCACAGTAAAAGCTAAAGGCCTGGTCACTGTTGGGCTCAAGTTATTCAGTAATGGACTAATGACATTCACTGCTGGACTAAAGTTACTCTCTTGGGCTTTATTAGGCTCAATATTGATAAATGCCTCTAACTGAATGGGAGATGACTGGACTAGCATGTTCCTTGATTCAAATATTGTAATTGGGTCAACCATTTTGAATTAAAGGAAGCTCTCTACTAGGTTACAACTGTGTGAATTCAAAATAATTGCCTTTTCACCTTCATGACCAATCGACTCACCAGACTCACCACTGGACTGAGTTGACTCATGACTTATTTCTTCCTCATCTTCTTCCTAATCACCGTCTTCCACCACTGAAGCAAGCAACTCCTTAACAGACAGTCCCAATCAAAGAAACCTATGGAAGGAGAACACACCAAAACATCTTTTGAGACCTTCATCATTAATAATACTCTGACCTCCATATGAGAAACCTACCTTAATGGGAATTTGATATCCTTCATTCCCAAAGGAGCACATTGCTGCCACTGCAATTGATGGCATTTCAACCAGAACAAGCATTGCACAAACATCTCCGGACTCTATTGCCATGGTGTCCTGTAAATGCACCCTGGATGATACCGAAGTTTTTTGAGACAAGGCTTGTAGCAGTTGTAGTATTCCTCATATGGAGGGAAATAGTGTAGATTGCCACCTTGGCAATGCTGCTGCCTCCACCTTCACCATCCATGTGAGAAGAAAAATCCTTCATACCATCAACCATATCCTCCATCAATAATAGCTCCTCTTTTGCTATGTTATGGGGAAGAACCAGTACACCTTTCAAATCATAAATGTTGAGGAGTTTGACACCGTTTTCGCACCATCTGTGTCTTGCCTGCCCTCTAAACTGACTTCAAGAAGAAGAGCTCATTCAGTCATGGATTGGCTGCTCACAAACACTCAAGACAGATTGAGGAAGAATTGAGTGAACACCTCCACACAATCAACCTCCACTTTACACTCCACCATTACCGACAATTCTAATGTTGATTCTAAGCTAACAATCACATTAGACCTTTGGAACTTCAACGGTGGCAGATGTGATGGAGGAGGACCAGACCTTTGATTAAAGGAGGGACTTGGGTTTACCACCACTTCGTTGAAGCTCCTCCCTCTCTCAGCATATATGCAACCCTATTATGAACATGAAGAGTCATCTTCTTGTCCATTGCCTTCTTTGTGTTTTTTAGAACAATAAATTTCTATGTACCCTAAACCCCCACAACTTCTACAAAGCCATCCATTTCTATATTAACAGCAACACACACTCTCTGACCATTGCCTCCTTTCTCTAGAAATACAGACTCCATCTTTAGATCAATCCTCAAGTACTGCTCACTGTTCTCCCAGAACAAGTGGAAATTTTAACTGAACCAAATAGCTCTTAACTTAATAATTCATTAAATGCCTAATTCTAGGATCATATAGGTCTTTAAAATAATTCTAGTCATATTTGCACAAGAGATAAGAGAGATTATCCTACATAAATTGATATAATCCTATCTAATATTGACACAAAGGATAAAAAATAAAATAAAAGTGACAGTTCTTATAGTCCTTATTACCAAGGACACTTCTCTAAAAAAAAAAAACACTTCCTATGCCAAATGTTGTGGCATGAGGGTCTGCATTGTCAATGCTAGCTTTTCTGCTTGCAATATAGTTCTCATGCTGATGTTTTCTCCTAGTAGTTCAATTTGTATGCATATTAATGTTTCATAAGTTACTTTTGATTGAAGTTGCTAGAGCAGGAAGTTCTCTGTCATCCTTGTGATACAGTGGAATTAGGATATTACACACTCTCTTTCCTCGTATGACTACGTATAGTTTCCTAGTTCGATTATGTTTCCTGTTGTGCTCTACTTTAATACCGTATATAAGAGGATAGAGTCTTTTGGTTAACGAACATCTTCTTTTCCTTTCTTTTCTGCGTAAGTTAATGACGTCTCATTTCATGCAGTTAGCAGCTGATATGCAGAGATTTTCCAGACCTGAGCGGCTGATAAATGGACCAACAATCACTCATTTTTGGTCTGCTATCTCTACCTGACTGCATTTGTTTGATGTACTTTTCGGTTTCATTTGCTCTCTTATCATCAAGAGAGGAGGTTGTAGTTTCTTTTGCGCTTTTGATAAAATCTCTTTTGCTGATTGCTCAAAGAAAGTAAGTGTTAATAATTTCCTTGCCAATCTAGCTTTTCAATGAAACCCTTTGCTGATTGGTCAAAAAAATCATGTAGGTCTTGAACTACTAATAATCTATACAGTAGTCTGGTTAGAGATTTGAAGTCTATCTCTCCCTCTTAGTTTTTGGTAGATGTTGTTTGATTCTTCTATTTTGCTGATAATATGAAAACCCTGTTTGTTGAAGGAATAAAGTTTGTTTTGACTCAAGATCCTATTCCTGACAAGTATTTCAAGTTTTTACTGCTCGCGATAACACTTTAAGCATTATAGGAAGAAATGTTTATGTAATACTGAGGAGTAGGTGAATAAGAAAATTATTTTTCAGGTTTGAAAAAATCCGTAGTTTTACATGCCGTTCTCTTCATACATTTCTGTAAGTAGCATTCACAAATAATAAATTTGTCTTTCAGGTTTGAAAATATCCTTAGTTCCACATGCTGTTCTCATTGAACATTTCTGTAAGAAGCACGTGAAGATTAGAGGGAAAATAATGATACTTGTTATTGATTATTAATGACTAAGGAGTATATATTTATAAGGTTTACTTGATACCTAATATAAATAGATATCCAATAACCCAATAAGTCACTCTATTTAATAAGACTCTAATAATAATAATATAAACATAACTATTAGTCTGTAAAATTCTCCCTCAAGTTGGAATATATATATCAATTATGCCCAACTTGGTACATAAAGTTTCAAAAACCCTAACACCGAAACCTTTGGTGCTAGTTATTCTAACGATTGAGTATAAGGTGTAGAAATAACACTTTTCATTACCATATTTCGTACATAATGGCAATCTATCTCGATGTATTTCGTATGTTTGTGGAAGGTAGGATTATTGGTGATGAAGATGGTAGCTTGGCTATCACACTGCATAGTCATAGAAGCCTCCACAGAGAAACGAAGCTTCATCAGAAATCTATTTAAATCATCTCACATGTAGTTGGGTCATAGATCAGGACACAATATTCTACTTTTTGTTTCGTCGAGTAATTAAATTTCCCCCAACTTACGTACAAAAGTGTCTATTTTCTGCATATCTAGAGTCTAAATAGGCCTTGATGTTTAGGTGATGTAAGTTAGCATGCGTAAGGCTCCATGCTAGTGGACTATCTTAGGCTCATGTATAAATTAATCGAGAAGACTAATTGTGAATGTTATATCACGACATGTAATAATCAAGTAGATTAGCTTTTCAATCGAACGTTTGTGCTGTTTAGGATCTTCAAACACCTTTGAGTACTCTCAGGTTTACAATCCAAGAGTTTTGTCTCCTGAAGAAGGTTCAGTACATACTTTCTCTTTTGAGATAATGTTATTCTCCTTTTAACATATATAAGCTCAATGTCTAGAAAAATCATGGCTTACTTATATTCTTAGTGACAAATTATGTCATAAGGTACTCCTCGGTCTCATTAATGTCTGTAGAGTCACTATCTGTCAGTAATATATCATCAACATAAATTACTGGAATTACATTGTCACTGGTAATCTTTCTGTAGAAGACTTAGTGATTAATAACATATATCTAATAACACATTTTTGAAAATCATCTTGCATTGAAACTTTGATGAACTTTTCAAACCATGTTCGTAGATTTTGCTTAAGGCTAAAGATGGTCCGCTTCAGACGGCATACTCTATTCTTCTCCTCAAGTCACTACGAAGGAAAGTGCTTTTAACATCTAACGGATAAAACTCCTACGATTGATTCATAGTAATGGACAAGAGAACTTTGATGGAATTCAGTTGGACAACTAGGGAGAAGGTCTTTACGTGGTTAACCTTGTACGTTTGAGTAAAATCACAAACAACAAGGCGAGCTTTATACCTATCTACTAACCAACATGGCTTATGTTCCATAACGTACACACATGTATCGGTGACTATGCTTGCTCTTACAGGATGGATTACTAATTCTCAAGTGTCACGTCACATCAATGTTGACATTTTTTCATTCATAGTTGCCTTTCAATGTAGTATAAGAAGGGCCTATTGGTAATTTTTGGGAACAGACTTATAGAAAATAGACAGGGTAAATTTATGAAAGAAGGGATTAAATTGATCATATGAAACAAAATTTAAAATAGGATAAGTTGTGCAAGAGTGTTTACCTTTTTGTAGCGTGATAGGAAAGTCAAGGCTAGAATTAGGTTGATTTGCATATGAGGTCGAGAATGGTTCTACTGGAGGAGGCTGTTGTGACTGTTGACAATGACGATATACTTGGAGGAGATGGTAAAGGAAGACTTTTAATCTCAAAACATGTACATTCAAAATAAGACTGAGACTTAAAAAAGGTGACATTAGTAGACACAAAATAATATCGGGTAAGAGGGTGAAAGCAACGACATCTTTGCTGAACCTGAGAATACTTTACAAATGCACACTTAATAGAATGAGGGGATAACTTGTCAAGACCAGGATACAAGTCTTGAATAAAGACAACACAATTAAAAACCTTATATGATAGTGAGAATATTTTTGTTCTAACTTCCAAGATGAAGATGTCGGAGAGGACTTTCACAACTCAAAAGAGTGGAGTAGAGGACATTTTATTTATCAAATAAGAAGCTGTAAGAACTGCATCAAACTATAAGAATTTTAAAACTTTTTTCTGCAATATAATGGTGTGGGTGATGTTTAGAATATGTTTGTGTTTACATTTAACCACATCATTTTGTTGAGAAGTATAAGAAAAAGTTGTTAGATGCATAACCCTTAAAGATGTATAATATAATTGAATTCTTGATTGAACAAATTCTAAAGTATTATCAGTGTGCAAATATTTTGATGTAATGAAAATTGATTTATTATTTCATTGAATTTTTTTTTGATTATATTAACAATATGACTATGATCCTTTAAGAGGCAAACCAATGATGTATGAGAATAATTACCTATAAAAATAGTATAATACTTATGACTAGATATAGACGGAACTCTAGTTGGACCCCTAAATATCACGATGGACTAATTCAAACTCACTCTAAGTAGACATAAGATGAAGACACTTAATGTAGTACGATGGTGTTTATCCAACTAACATTACTCACAATCAAAAGACGCTATCGAAATTCAAGACAATGTTTGCTGCAGCTTCCTATGAGACGGGTGACCAAGTTGGTATGCAACTTCTCGGAGTATCTCATTGCAAATGAACGTGCCATATCTTTGCTCGAGGCCTAAGTTAATCATTTTCTCTGTCTGTAAATTCTGAATTGTGTAGTGAAAGGGAAAAAAAGTCATATAACAAAGCAATTGCTTAGTAATAGTACCAATAGTTAAAAGGTTAATCAAAAAGTTTGGTACATAAGATACTTTTTGAAATCTAATGTGGAAAGAGACTTGCATAGTTTCTTCTCTAGTTATTGAATAAGAACGGCCATCAACATTAGAAACAGAAAGAATATTAGAAAATTGGGAGAGATGGGTAGAAAGGTCACTTGTACATGACATATGAGAGATGGTCTTGGAGTTTATAATCTAGGAATTGTTTGGAGAGGCAAGTAAGACATTTATACCTGAGGTGGTAGCATGTGATGCAATGGTAGTGGCATTAGTGGTCTGAAACTGTAGGAATTGCTTATAGTGGGCATGGTAAAAGTCTGCTCAATAGTAGGGGTTGTGGAAATTGTCTCTGTAATAGCATTAGTCCATTGTAGTTTGCCATTGTTGTCCCATCCTTTATCTGATTTGTGTCTAGTTTGCTTATAATGCTGAGAATGTGGTTGTCCTCCATTGTTTGTATGTTTACCACGCCCTCCCCCTCTGGTAAGGCCACGACCATGACCTTGAGAATCTGCCAAAGCTGACTTATTTGACATTGGAGTAGGTGTGGTAGTAGAAATCCGTACAACTCTCGAACATGTAGTCAGGAACTGTATTAAGGCTGTGAGGAGAGCTTGGGATTGAGATTGGAGAGGTAGACAACTACTACTAGCTTATCTCTGTACCATCGCATCTTGCTGCAGTTGTTAGCAGTTGTAAACATCAGATTTGTTTAAAAGAGCTCGTAGAGTATTATAGTGATCTTACATTAATTTGTCTCCTTATTTAAGCGTCAACAACCGTTTATATATCTCAAACATCCTTTAAATGTTTTTCTAATGTCCATATGTAGTTTTCAACATGTTCTAAATCTTCTTCGTAGGGCGAAGTATCATAATACCACAAGTAACATGACGGTTCCTTAAAGGATGTTTTTTCTTTCTTTCTTTTTTTTGTGGTTTTTATGGTGGATCCTTAAAACCTAAGCTCTGGCACCATGTGAAGATTAGAGGGAATAATGATAAATGTTATTGATTAATGACTAAGAAGTACACATATATAGGAATTGCTAGATACCCAACATAAAGGGATATCTAATAACCCAAGAAGCTACTACTATCCAATAAGACTCTAATAATAATAATATAAACATAGCTCTAACAAATTATTTACTGTTAATCCAGCGGTGATCTTTCATATGGTGATTTCAGCCATACTCAGCATCTTTGAACATTTGGAGAGAAAGTTGTTTTATTGGCCTTACTGACTTTTTTAAAACTGAATAATAACAGAACCGTAATTATGTTTATTTCCTAATGAAGTTATATTTATATTTGGGTGAAAAAATATGTGAAACATTGTTGAGCTTAAAATGTATGTTAAACATTTAGAAGTTGATATTACATCTTAGAAACTGTTCAAACTTCTTTTACTTGCTTTCTCTTTTTTCTGTCTATTGCAGCAATTTATATTAGGGACCCTTTGATTTCCCTTTTTTCAAGTATTCATATGATAGGAGTGAGACAAACAACTTCAGATGTTTTAAATAATTACATATAATGAGCAATCTTTTTGGTTGCTGATGATGTGATGCGAGTCCTAACAACTTTAGACGTTTTAAATAATCACGTACGATGAGCAATCTTTTTGGTTGCTAATGACATGATGCAAGTCCTACGTGAAAGCATGTCCATCCATACTAATCTGGTGACTAAAGAATAAATATTTTTGACTTATATTTTTTATCTGAATGTATCTATGTGTGGGTGAGATCGTGGTATCAAATGTCAACATGATTCAATGAAGTTTCGTCGACTTGCGTCAGGTTTTCAATTTACTGACATGACACCAACATGGAAGTCTTGTGAACAAAGTTGAACTTTTTTGACTGTGTTTTGACTGACGTGATACTGAAACTCCAATATTTTTTGGCGACGATTGTGTGTTTTTCAACTTACCAAACTACGACATGTTTCCAGCATTAAAAACTATGGGTGAGATAGGGAAGGTATTTGGATCCACCTCAGCTGAATAATGCATGAGTTATAGAGGGGTGGAAGGTTGCTGAAGCGTGGGAACGATGCAATGACAAAATGATCTGTCCAGTACCCTGTTAGTTTCTAGCTTTGTTGCTAAGACAGCATGATTTGTAGTCTAAGACTTCCTAGTCAACATGAAGGTATGTCAAGAGCTTAGTGACATGGGCAAGGCAAGAATAGTAGAACAATCAGGGGAAGGGAAACAAGACCTTTTCTGACTATGCAGGAGTTTCAATGTTATGCAGTGCATTTATGGATTTGTGTTTTTCTCCTTTTCTAAAAGTGGAACAGGGAGAAGAATAACATGTGACTAAAAGGATGAGTGTTTCATTGATTTCTATCTTGAAATCTGCTTTAGAATGAAAATTATTTCCTATTTTTGATTATTAACCTGACTTGGCAATGCTCCATTGTTTTTCTGTCCAAGGTCCATATTGAAGTTGCTTGATGTGTTGGTTCAACTTGATCATCTCAAAAATGCCAAAGCAAGCATACCTAATGATTTTTCTTGGTATAAGAGGTATGGTAGTACAGTTTCTTTGGGCTCATATTGTCAAACTGTGTTTCTAAGTTCTGGACATACTTGGTGGGCCTGTAGTAAAGTTAGCTACTTGATGGAGATTTGAATAAAACAACCTTTTATATTACTTGGATAACTCACTTGAAAATTTACTAGCAAAAATCCAACTATTTGCATTTTCATTTTCTTTTGCATGAAACTTTCTGCTTGCCACTTTGTTTTATGAATGGATTATTTTGCTAAGTATAAAACAACCTTGAATGTCAATGATGTTTGTCACCTCTATTGCAATTGTTGAATATTATGCTCCTCTTGCTCCTTGGATTCCTAGACGTGCCAAATATACATGGACCCTAAACAAGATTTTTTGGTTTACTTGCAATTTCCAAATTTGGTTAGTTGCAAAGTGGGATTTCTATTGTTCATACAAAAGATGAGGTAAATTACATTTTGGTACCTCAATGTTTTGCAAATTAGCATTTAGTACCTCAACTTTAAAAATGCACATTTTTGTGTGTGATGTTCTTAAATTGCTCCAAACACTAACATATTTTGTTTTTTAACAACAAAAGGACCATTATATCCCTATGTCAACAACATATTTTCTTCTTTCTACTCAAGATCTCCTCCACCACCGTCACCTTTTCCTTTTCTTCACACCATCACCACCTCCAACCATTGTTACAAAAAATGGGAGAAAAGGCGTTTAACCTTTTTTTACATGAGACAGTTTTTTGTGTAAAAAAATAACCTTTTTTTTGCTAGTATGATAATGAGTTGTTGTCATTTACATAATTTGATTATCTAGGTACTTGATTATTTACTCATACTTGCCATTTGTTTAGTTATTTAGAGGAAAACACAAGAACATGAGACAATACTGCTCTTTCATGTATGTAGTGTGGTGGAAGCATAGTACCAAATGTCGACGCGTGTTGTCAAAATTTCACTGACACGTGTCTTATTTTCAATTTGCCTACACGACTCCAACACGACATCAATATGGAAGTTTTGTGAACAAGTGCGAATTTTCTTACTGTGTTTCTACGGACACAATATCGACATGTCGATATTTCGTCGACATGTATTTACTTTTTAGTTTGTCGAAATCCAACATGAAACCGATATTTAGAGCCTTGGTCACAATATCACTACTACATCAATGAATACCAAACATATTATAGTCATATGTCTTGAAACAACTATGTGTTGTGGAAAGAGTCCCAAGTTTGATAATAAATTTATCAAGAACACAACATAATTGATGTACAAGAAGAATATTTTGATCAATCAAGGGATTCTTCAAGGTATTAAGCATATATAAGGTAATTTCCTTGAGTATTTTGTTTTTAAACATTTATTAAGCATTTTTATGTATTATTTATACTTCAGGATATTTGTATTAAATTTATCTACTGTATTTTATTGTGAAATATATTGAGAAAGTTGATTTGAGTAGTTTAAGATGTAGATTATTGCTTACTTCAGCTTATTCTGGAGTTTCAAATCAAAATTCGAAGTTTTTTTGACTATTTCAATGGAACGTGTTTCCACCATTGGGAGATACGTTTCTTATTTTTATTGGGTTTCAAGGAAGTTGATCTAAGTAGTTTAAAATGTAGATTATTGCTTACTTCAACTTATCCTTAAGTTTCGGATCAAAATTCAAAGTTTTGTTGACTATTTCAATGGATCGTGTTTCCACTAATGTTCGACATGTTTCTTATTTTTGTTGGACTTAGACCGTGTTTCCATTAATGTCCGACACGTTTCTTATTTTTGTCGGATCGAAGTCCGACACAAAATCGACATTTAATTCTATGAATGGAAGGAGAAGGATGGTGGGGAGAGGAAACATTGAGCAATCAGGAGAGTGGGTAGCTGTAGGTGAACGGAGGCGAGGCGGTGGAGCATGTTGGAGTTCCCCTGGAGAGAAGGTGTGTGCAAAGGTGGGCAAGGACTTGTGTCTTAACTCTTAAGTGCTTTGGACATGGACATTGGTAGAGGGAGTGTCAGAATGCTTGGGTCTGTTGGAGATGTGGAGTAGGTCACTGTAAAGTGAGATTCATGGCACAACAACTGACATTTCAAGGTGACCGACAAGTTAGAAATGTACCTTCTCTGGGCAAAGTAATGGTGGTTGATAGGAGATGCTTTCATGAGGTGTTGATGAAGGTGTTGATGGGTTAAAAAAGCGTACGTCAATGGTATATCACAATCCCAGTGGGCACAATTCTGGTAATGGAGATCACCCTCAACTCTTCATTCAACGTTCTTCACATATAAAGGACATGGAGGCGGAGCTTGAGGATACGGTTGTGATAACATGGAGTGGTGGAATTGGATGGGAGGATATAAGAAAGGATCTCATGGACCATGGTGTGTAGATTCTCTGGTGTGATGCAATGACAATAAGGTGTTTGGTCATCTTGCCAAATAGCTTTACACAACGTGAGGCACTCCAAAGCGTTTGGGAGGTGCGATGCAATGACAGTAAGGTGTTTGGTCATCTTGCCAAATAGTTCTACACAACGTGAGGCACTCTAAAGCATTTGGGAGGCACCCTGAAGCGTTTAGGATTCGACAATTGAGATTGTAGTGTCCATATACAGTGAAGCTTCATTTGGTATAGGAAGTGGATTGCTATCTATGGAATATTGGTGCACGCAAGAGGTGGGGATACTCTATTCCAAATTTGTTCATCTTTTGGTGTTTACAAAGGGTGCTTAGTAGCTTTGCTAGGGAGCTTGGAGATCTGATTCAAACTTGCATTCTCGGTGGTGTGCACTTTGAGTTATCTTGTACCATAGTTAGAGATGTTAATGGATCAAGTGGGGAAACCAGATTGCTGGAGAAAGGGCTATAATTCGGTCTTCGGTTAATGATACCTGTGTTGAAGAGGCAAGATGGGTGAGGAAGATAAAGATGAGTCCCATTGTTCCTAACTCAGTGAACTCAGTGCGTCTTGTGAATGAAACATATGGTGTGTTGGCTCATAATGATGACATGGGTCCCAAAATATTTACTACTGTTCCGAGTGTAAGTATTTCTAATGGTGAAGGTCGAATGCCATATTCAAGCATGCCACAACCATGGTACTAAATGTCTACGCATGTCACCGAAATTTCTCCGACACGTGTCTTATTTTCAATTTACCGACATGACTCCGACACGATATCGAAATGGAAGTTTTCTAAACAAATTTAAATTTTTTTTACCGTGTTTCCACCGACACGACTCTAACATATCGATATTTCTCCGACACGTGTCTATTTTTCAAATTATCGAAGTCCGACACGAAATCGACATTTAGAACCATGGCCACAACTAGTGTTTTTATCCTTCAACCTTCGTTCTAGGCCTATTGGGCTAAGTAAAGATAAAGTATTCTTCAGTTTTGTGAGTGTTAGAGAGTTATATTATGTATTTGGACTGTAGTAAGTATTTGAGTTATTGGATATCCATTTGTCTTAGGGTTTCAGTCGTATCTTATATATGTAACTACAGTCTTTGAATAAGAGGAATTTTCTTCTTTTCTCTAATCTTCACATGGTACAGAGTCCAGAAATAAACCCCAGCCAGTCGGCCCTCTCCTTCTCGTCCAGTGTCAGCAACAACCACCTCGGGCGACTCTAGGCCCTCCTGCACCCACCTTAGACGAATCCAGGCCTTCTTGCACACCCTTCCAGGCACTCCAGGCCCTCCTTCACCCTCTTCCGACCCTGCAGGCACTCTCCTGTGCCACCAACATGTCTGGTTCTTCCTTCAGCTGCTGTAGTCCACTCAGCACACCCCTCTAGGGGTGTCGACAGCCCCAGAAGGGCTGCCCTGTTTCACTGGACGTTTAGGCCAGGCCTTTTAGAGCAGCCGCCGTCGCTGGTAGGGCCGTCCAGGCCCTTCAGCCTCGCTGACAGTCACCTCCAAGCACCTTTGGCCCATCGTTTCTCTTTTCTGGCCATGTTTTAGGTCCCTTTGTAGTCTCCCATCGTCGTTTGTGTGTGGATATGTCATATCCACACGTGTGGGTGCCCCTCAGTCTACGTGGTTGTGTTCTCGAAAGGCGATTCTGTGGTTCTAGTTGTTTTTTCACAACAAGTCAAGTCTCCCTCTCCATCGGTTGCAACAAATCAGGCCGTATTCCATTGCGACACATGAATCCTTGGTGAAGAATGGAACGTCTGAAAAATTGAATGGTAAGAATTATTTGCTTTGGAAGTAAAGCTTCAAGATGTTTATTATAGTCCATCGCAAGATGAATAACCTTACACAGTTTCCTTTTGATGGTAAAGATGCGACGTATGATGACTGACTTGCAGACAATGCTGTTGTCGTATTTAGGTTGGTGAATAGTATGGAGTCTACCATTATGAGGGGTGTCATGATGTTGTGGTCAGTAAAGAAGATATGGGATATGTTACGTTTTATGTATGACTATGAGAAAAACATCTTTTCAATCTTCGAAGTGTATGAATAGTTGTTCACATTACGATAAAGGGGATTACTTAGTTTAGGAGCATTTTTCATTTCTACGGGTTTTACTCAATGAGTGAGATCTACTAGCCTTTGATTGCTAATATTACTCAGATGAAGCAGTACCGTGAGGAGTTAGCAGTGGTGATCTACCTTTTCAGTTTGAGCCTGGATCTCAGTTCTTAGATCAGAGGATAGATTTTAGGGACTGACATTGTACTTGATTTATAATCTACTTTTGTCGGAGTTTTACATATTTTCATTGTCACACCTTCTTCGGTGTTTGATCAGTTAACGATAGTAGCTACTCGTGGTTGAGGGCGTAGTGGCTCCTTAGGAGCGGTCGTAGCTGTATAGATAGTGATGGATGTTCTCATTGCATTCACTGTGAACAGACAAGTTATCGGGTTGACAAATGTTGAGATCTGATTGGTTGATCTTTGATAGCTCATGTCATTACGAAGTCTACATCCATTAATTCCACCAACAACAAGCAGACAGTTATCATTTCTCAGGCTGAGTATGAACAATTCCTACAACTGAAGGTCATCGTCACTGTCTTTCATTCTCATTTCACAAGTACTAGTGTTTTCCTCACATCTAGGAATCTCTCTTGGATTATTAATTTTAGTGTCTTTTCCTATATGTCGGTTACAAATTGTCTTTTTACATGTTGATCCTAGTTTTTTGATATTCGATTTATGACCATCGTCGATGGTCAGTCTTGTTCTGTTACAGGAGAAGGGGCTGTGTAGGCTTCTTCCCAACTTTCACTTGACAAAGTCTTATATGTACTTGATTTTTTGTTAATCTTCCTTCCATTATGTTATAATCTTCTTTTCATTAAAGTCATTATAAAACAATTACATTGTTATGTAACCTTCTTTCCTTTTCACTGCATATGTTAGGATTTACGGACGGGGTGGAGAAATGGTTTGGACTGTGAACGAGGAAATGGTGTGTACATACTGGTCAATGATGATATATCACGAGGATTAGCGTTTGTGGCATTCATATCTAAGTCATTTGTTCTGTGACACTATCGATTTGGCCATCCATTCCATCAGAAATTGTAGCAAGTCTTACCTTAAATCTCCGTTTTTCCTTTTGATTGTGAGTCTTGTCAGCTGGATAAGCACCATCGTGCTTCCTTTAGGTGTTTATGTCTTGTGTTGAGTCCATATTTGTTTGAGTTAATCCATTGTGATATCTGAGTCCTATTACAGTTTCGTTTGTGTCGGGTCATCGTTACTAAGTTGTTTTCATAGATGATTTCTCTCGGGTGCCTTGGGTATACTTGTTTAAAGATCATGGTCAAATTTATGATGTACTCAAATCTTTTATTTCATGAATAAAAAATTAATTTGATGTAACTCCAAAATGTTTGTGCATTGATAATGCTCTTGAATTTGTTCAATCTAGAATTAAGTTTTTTTATGTATTTTTAGGTATTGTACATTAGACTACATGTCTTCACATTTCTCAACAAAATGGGATTGTTGAACGCAAACATAGACATTTTTTGGATGTTATTTGCACAATCATGGTCTACATGTAGGTTCCAAACAACTTTAGTTTGATGATGTCTTCACTGCAACGTATCTTATAAATAGGATGTCCTCTATTTCCTTAGGCGGTGAGGTCTCACTTCGACATCTTAGACAAGATACTAATCTGTTTACTTTAATCCTCGAGTTTTTGAATATTTTACCTTCGTTTAGGATCAATTATCTTCCAGATTAATAAAGTGCATTTTTGTTGGTTATTTCCGAATTCAGAGGGGTTACTAGTGTTTCCATATTTTCACCTTCATTTTCGAAGTTTTGTCTTATCTCCCTCTTCTGAGTCTGTTCCTACGAATCATCACGAGACACTATTACTTCTTCAGTGGAAGACAATCATGGATGAGCAGATAGCTGCACAGTCACTTGGAAGTTTGTGACCTATCCTGTTGGAGTCACATAGTCACTTGTAGATGGCTATACACAGTCAAATACAAGGTAGATGGCATAGTCGATCGATACAAAGTTTATTTGGTTGCTTAAGGATTGACTCAGATATATAGTATCGATTATTAGGAGACATTTTTCTTTGTTGTTTGTTTCAACTCTATCCAGGTTATTCTGTCCATTGTTATGAACAATTTTTTGGAGATGTGTCTGTTGAATGTTAAGAATGTTTTCTTATATGGTGATTTGACAAATACTGTGGTTATGGAATAATCTTCAAAGTATGTTGCTTAGGAGATCGCATATGCAGACTAAAGGAAGTAATTTATGATCTAAAACAAAGTCTTCGTGTCTGGTTTGAAAAATTCAGTCAAATATTTATAGCTGTCGATTACTTTGTTTTCTATAGGAAGACTGCTTGTGGATGTATGCTTTTTGCAGTTTATGTTGATGATATATTAGTAACAGGCAGCGATGCAAAGGACAGTGAAGAAATAAAAGAATATCTTGAGACATACTTTGTCACTAAGGACATGGGAAAGTTGAGATATTTTCTGAACATTGAGTTTACCTATGTTAATGGCAAAGTATTATTTTTTCAGAGAAAGTATGTTCTTGACCTTCTCCAGGAAATAGGATTTTTGTGGTGTAGGCTAGAGGGTACTCCTGTTGAGTAGACGTCATCTTTCTAGGACACCACTTCAGAGCTGATAGGGGATTCTAGTCAGTACAGACGACTGATCGGGAAACTTATATATTTAACAGTGATTCAACCAGAAGATATCTCCTCTGCAGTTAGTTTATGCATGAGCTCAGAAAAATACACTAGATTGGAGCCTTAAGTGTCTTATCTATGTCAAGGGTGTTCCAGGAAGTGGTTTAGTTTACAAGAGGAATGGTTATATGTGGATTTGGACTTACTCAGATTTAAGATATGCAGAGGATTGAGGAGATAGAAACTCTACATCAGGTTTCTGCACATATGTAGGAGGTAATCTTATCATTTAACACATTAAGAAGCAGAATGCAGTGTCTCGATTGGGTCACTCTTACTGGAGCTTGGTTTTGCTGTTAAGGAGCCTATATTGATGCATTGCGACAATCAAATTGCCATTTTCATTGTCAATAGTTCTACTTTTTGTGAGTGTACAAAGGACATAAAGGTTGACTGTCATTATGTATGGGATGTGGTGATGAAAGGAATTATTGTTACGCTTTACATTTAGTCATTAGAGCAGTTTACTGACATTTTGACTAAAGGGTCGAATGTAGGGATTTTTGAGTCGCTATGTACCAAACTAGGCATGATACATATGTGTGCTCCAGCTTGAGGAGGAGTGTTAGAGAGTTATATTATGTATTAAGATTGTGGTGGGTATTTGGTTATAGGATATCCATTTGTCTTAGGATTTTAGTCATACCTTATGTAGGTAACTACAGTCTCAGAATAAGATGAATCTTCTTCTTTTCTCTAATCTTCAATAGTGAGAAATTCATTTCCTTTGGGCCCAATTAAATTTGGGATGGTAGAGTTTTTGGCTAGGTCAAGCGTGCTACATGCCCATGCTCCATGCAAATGTTGTGCCTGCTATATTAGTGGATTTCCGAGGTGGAGCAAGACTTGTCGTCGGCATTGGAGCTACAATTGGCTCCGTTGGTGATGAATGGAGACGAGGATGAGTTGGATGCCATACTGGCTTCTCCTGATTGGTGCGTTGGTGACCTTTCAAAGGTGGACCAGTGCTCACCGGTGATGATGAAGCTGTGACTGACTTCAATGGAGGAGGTCATCAGTGCAGATGCAGCGGTGGTTTCGTGTGAAGCTTCTGTCCCTCCCCTTTGTCGTTGACATGGATTGGTGATACAGCAACTCCAAGTCTAAGACGAGGTATTCTGATGAGCCGGAATAGGGGATTTTCCCATGGATTTACTCAACGAAGAAAGCTCCTCTGAAGCAGCTTGACTCAACCTCATTTTGAAGATGATGTTTTGTTGGGGATCTTCAAAGGCTTTTTCAGACATGTGATGTGGTGGCGGGTAATGGTTGCGGATGGTTGGTGCTGCCTGGGGACCTCCCATCCTTGAACTCACAACCCAATCTTGGGAATTCAGAGTTAAGAGTTTTTCATTTTGGCCCACACCATGGGCAAGCAACATCAAGCTCTTCCTATTCCTTCGGTGATATCCCTTCTTTTGACTTGTCTTGTCCAACCTTCCACCATAATATTTCTGTTTTTCCTAGTCTCTACCATATGCTTACAGTTGTAGAATCAGAGGATGGAAGTGATGGTCTCATGGGCTTGGAGTCAACTAGACATGAATTGGTTTGGGGGGGGGGGGGGGGGGGTTAGTAAGGTTTGATTTCTATGGGAAA
>JAMKQA010103810.1:0-21201 GCA_024699735.1 Posidonia australis | reverse complement strand
TGCGCCAACCTGACTCAGAAATTTTGTTTGGGTTCTGGCTAATGGGTTTGGGGCTCGGTTCAAGGGCTGATCACATCCAAAGCAACATACAAATACTCATTTCCGGGTTACCTCAAAATCGGGGTGTCTACAGCATGAATGTCATTCACGCCACCATAACAAACTGCATTTTGTTGCTGGTTCTAACCGTAACCAGTTTTCTTTTTCCACAGGTAGTAGAGCGTGAGTTCCTTAGCCACTGCTCGTGCGTTCCTGCCTTGGCTCCCCTGTTTGCGACACATCGTTGCTGATCATCTTTTCCGGAGTTATTTCGTCACTTTGACGATAGCTCGTCCTAGGATTCATCCCCTTGTTTGCCACCATAGCCCGGTTCTCACCTGTTCCCAGTCAACTATGGCCCAGCATACTAGTGAGTCTCTTTCCACCATTGTTGCTCCAGAGGGTGCTTCCTTTTCGATCCCTCCTACCCTTGTTGTGTCTTCAGCTATTCCTTCTGTCCCCTTCGTGCATCACGGAGGTTCTGTCCCCTACCCTGTGGACACCCACTGACCTTGGCCAGTTTGGAGCCATGCACTGAGTCTATCTCAGCGACCCCAGCTCAGGTTCCAGATGTATCACTCACGGCCTCACTTTCTCAGGGTTCCTTCTCTTTCAGCACCCAACCCACTGTGGCAACATTTCTTGCAATCTCCCTACCTTCAGGGCAACCCATTGCTGTCCCACCTTCGACTTCGGGACCTCTGACTGTGCCATCCCTCACTGTCCCTGAGGGATCCCCTACCGCACAGGCGGAATATCTGTTGGCCCTCGCCGAGAAGATCGAGGGCATGGCCTTTGCCGTTCAGTCCACCATAGACCCTAACATTCCTGAGGTTCCTTGGCAGCCTGCTCCGGTGTTCCAGGCATCAGTACCACCACCTCAACCCTCACCCCAGCTCCTCACTGCACCTACATTAGGTATGACACCGCTTCCTCAGACACAACACTTCATTGCACAACATTCTACTCCGGCATCTAGTGGCCAGCCCCTTGGGTTGGCTGGAGTACAGCATCCATAGAGCCTGCAGCCTGGCGCCATTCCGCTGCAGCAGCTGTTACTCCCACAGTCAGCACCCGCTGCCACACAACTCCCCACTCATCCTCCTTTTACACACCATCAGGTCCAGACACCTTCACTTCCGCAATCACACCCAACACTTTTACATGGATATGCTGGCCCTCATGTCGCGGCACCAGGTGGCATGATGGTAGACCCGGAGGAGCACGTAAGTGCGACCCACACAGCATATATGGTCGTTCCCCCTACTACATCACCCTCATCAGCAGCAGCTTCAGATACCCTCCACGCCAGGGTGGGTGACCAGAAGAGAGCACTTCGACAAGTGCAGGGAGGCGACTGCCAGTCCTACAAATTTCGAGACCTCTATAACTTCCCAGAGGCGACACTCCCACCGCATTTCCAAATCCTGGACTTTGAGAAGTACAACAGTAAGGGTTGCCCTATCTCGCATCTTCGGGCATATTGCGGAGATCTCGCTCAGCTCCAAGCTGACGAGAGGCTGCTGATCCGCCTCTTCTAGAAGAGTCTCACTGGTCCAGCCCTCATGTGGTTCACGTTGCTTGACTTGGGCTCGATCAAGACTTGGAACGACCTTTCACAGGCATTCATGAATCAATATGCTTTTAATCTTGACTTGGTCCCAAAGAGGGAGGACCTCGTCGCCACAAAACAGAAGCCCTACGAGCCATTTAGGGAGTACGTCGGTCGCTGGTGAGCCCTTGCATCACAAGTAAGAGATAGACCCTCTGACGAGGAGTCTATCGAAATCGTTATTCGAGGTGCACAGCCAAATGTGGGGGCTCTGTTGAGCATTCAACCCATCACCACTTTCCATCACTGATCCGAGCTTGCACTCACGTTGAGAGTTCGCTGAAAGGTGGGAACTTCCCTACCCTCTCCACGTTCGCCAAGCAGGCCACTTCTTTTGATAGTAGCTTCAACAACACTGTCAACACTAGTAATGGCAAGAGGGCAGCTATCGCTTTCATCAAGCCTTCGACGAAGCCTACTAGAGTAGAGAGCCAGCCTGACATGAACCAATTGGCATTTGCATCTAATTCTCCACATACACACACTTCGCCGTCGAACCAGTGCATCACGTCCCACTGGCTTGACAAGGACAACAACCTAAGCGGAGGCGCGATCGTCGCATTGAAAGTGACTTCACACCGCTCGACAGACCACTGAGTGCCCTATTCCCATAGATTGTGTTGCTTCTGTGACTCTCAGATCCTCGTCCGCCACTAAACCCACTCCCAAGGTGGTATGACGCAAATGCGTACTGCGATTATCATCAAGCTCCGGGACATTCGACTGATAATTGCCACACTCTCCGGAACGCTGTCCAGAATTTGATCGACAAAGGAGCTATTGTCATCAACACCCAGGAAGCACACATTGCACTTGCACCACCACCTCCACGTGCACAACCACCACCTGCATATCCTAACCTTATTAACCAACCCATGCCTACGCATAACAACTCAGTAGGCATTGGGGCCTCAGGAATCCATTTCCTCTCTGCTTCTGGGTCTACGACATTCGTGGTAGACCCCTCTGATTTCATCTATGTTGCGGGTAAACCCTCCCCTACTCATTTATCATCTAATCCATGCCAGTTTCGAGTCAGCCGTTCACATGATACGATTGACCGCGATGGTAGCGTACCGTCGCACCGTTGACCGCGCACTCACGGTCACCCATTTGCCTACACCTTCCTCGTGCGTAATAGGAATCCTTACCCATCGTCTGGTTAGTAGACATCCAGCCTTCACATCTGCACCTCATGCATCCAGTCTTTTGTGGTTTTCCTCTTCTTTCCCTTAAAAGACTATGTGGCAACTCCTCCTTTTATTCTATCCGCACCGGACCCTTGGGTCGGCATGGTCACAGGCAACAACCTCCTCCTCCCACCAAGCCGAAATACAGTGATGCAAAGTGCCCCTCCATGTGTGGATGGCTCCGGTGCACAGCCATGAGCATTCCTAAACGCTCAAAAGTAGGGAAGACTAGGTGGAGATCTTCTGCCACCAATCTCGCCAGCATCGCGATTTTGGCAACAAGCTCACCCACAAGAGACAACTAGGGGCATTGGCACAACGGTCCGACATTTTGAAGGCTCGAAGAGCTAAGATTGACGCACACGAACACGTGAGGATGCACTGATGTGGGTTTAGGTGCTCGGTACCTCCTCCCACCTCCCCTCATTGTTGATCTCGATTGGCCAGTGAGCTTCTCTGCAAGGAGCAAATAGAGATGCGGAGCAGAGACCTGATGCTACTGGAAGGTTGAGGGAAAGAAGGGGAAGGTGTGCAAGCTTTTAGATGCAAGAACTACTGTGTGGACATTTCTCCCCACCTAGCTCGCGGGATTATGGGCTCTGCCAGCGAGCTCCTTTGTAAATTCGATCGAGCAGCTATGGCGAGGCAATCCAAGGCTTCCACAAGCTTGGAGAAGAAAGATCAAGGTTAAACCTACATGCCTATGTGCTCAGAAGCAAAATATGCTGCATGGATTCCTCCACCCGACCTCCTTCTCCAGTGATGAGTTCCGGCAACGGGCTCGCCAGCGTGTGCCATCTAGAGACTTTGGCACAGTGGTTCGGCACTTCCAAAGGGTTATTGAAGCAAGAACAAGTGCAACCTAACATGCCTACATGTTCAGAAGCAAGAATCGCTGGTTGTATTCTTTCCCCCGTCCCTCTCGTCGGCGTTAAGTTCTGGCTGTAATTTCCTACTACAAAGGCCAACCATGATGCACGAGAACCTCACTAACGCCACCAGAAGAGAGAGGGGAAGTCGAGAAAAGGACAAGGCACATTGGATGAGTCATCACACGTTTGTGCGCCAATAACTGGCACAGACGGAGTGGGCTCGTCACTAGTGGCCGAAACCACGATGCAATGCAAGATCGGATGAAACGTGACGAAATAAATGCAAATCTTGCAAGGATGACAATGAGGAAGCCACATAGAGGCAATGCAGATAAACCAGTACTCGCATCAGACAAGAAGACTTACATGTTGTGGTGTCCTCCACTGATCGTCCGGCGATCTGCACTGATCCAAGGATGCTTGATGATGGCTAGAGGCTAAGATTGGTGGCTGCTGGAGGTTTGGGACACTTGGACGAGTGTGATGGAGGTGTTGCAGGGCAGAGCAAAGACCAGGAGGTCTCGTGTGCACTGGTTGGAGTAACTGGACATGACTAGGGTGGTCGGAATTGGCCACGAGACGGTCGAAACTGGCTGAGGAATATGGCCGGAGGTTGCCGGAATGCTTTGGGACATCTGGTGCTAATGGCCAAGAGCTGTAGAGTCCAAGATCCCCCCTCCTCCATCTTGGTTGTTAGACGTTAGTGGCTATTTATAAGAAGAGGAAGGTGTATAGGGAGGTGGCTTGTTAGGTTGTTAGAGGTTGTTAAGTTCGTTGGAGGTTGTTGGAGTTTGTTTTGGGTCGATGGGTTGGGTTTGGTTTAGCTTGGGTTTGGTTTTGAGTTAGCTTGGGTTTAGTAGAAAGAAGAAGGAGCATGGTTTGTTGATTAATAATAAAAATCAAGTTGATTAATAATAAAAATCAAGTTGATTGGTTGAGATTTCATCAATGAAATGGAATTGAAATTAAAATCAAGAAGAAGGGTTTGATTTCAATAACAAAATGAAATGGGAATTTAAATCAAGAGATTGGGCTTGAACCTATTCCTTGATTCTTGGGTCATCACATGGGCTTGACTTTTGAATTCTAGGGTTTGGAGGGTTTAGGCTAGCCTAAAAATATTAAATGGGCCCCAACTTAGGGAAATGCCTCACAACCACTAGTGCGCTTCTCCGGAGTAAACTGCCAACAGATGGCTGTCAAAGTGGGGTGTCTATGGTGATCCCATGAGGTTTCGAGCTTAAGCTCTGTGGTTGGTGTGGTGTGGCACGATAAATGCTTCCCTACCCTCCCAAACACGTGCTAATCTTGAAATCGCAAAGAGTTTAACTAGATTTGTTGCCTCCCAACATCACTCATTGATAAGATCGATGTACTTAGCTATAAGGGCTTTTAGTTCACGATCCTTCCTATACTCAAAAGTCTTTGTGTGATCCATCGTTGCTTCAACAAGTTTGCTACACCCGAAGTCGCCTTTTGCAGTAATAGTAGGCATCTTTTGCCTTTTTCGATGTGGTTGAGGCATTGGAGATGTATTTTCTAATTCAACTGAGTCCACCTCAACTGAATGAGAAGCCCCTACACTTTGAACTCCTTCCAAGTTTTCAAAGACATTATGGAAGTCATCATCAACATCCACTGGTGGTGGGTGACTCAAGCTAGGTATGTAGGCATGTTTGCCTATTGCTATCCTATCATCAAACATGATAGACAATTCCTTCTTGTAAGGGATTTCACAGTGTTGAAATTTGGTAGAATGTGGGAATTTCTACAAGTTCAATATCCACATATTAATTCCAAATTTCAAAAGAAATCCTTAACACAAATCTTTAAGCATGTTAGCACTAAGGAAAACAATAAACTGGTCTCCAAGTAGCCCACCAATCATCCATTTGCACCAAGTAGTTTTAATTGTGTCCCAACCACCACCAGTGGCATTTCTCGTAGCTATCCACATTGACCATTCCTTTTCCAACTTGTTCCACTTGTTTTTAAATTGCAACTTTGTATATTGCAAACCCGTCGCCAGACAAAATTTTCCCCAGATTTTCATAACCAACTGCACTCAAACAACTACCATTTGTATGTCCATCATTCACTTCAATCACACCAATACAAACAAACTTTTCCACCTTATTTATGGTCCAATGAGCTGTGTTGCTACTCTCTCTTTCAACACCGATGAAGAAGTTGGCTTCCTAGCTTGCTTCTTTCCCTTAAAAGTAGGTTGAGTTGGCTCAAACGGGATAAAAGATAGGGGATCTTGTTGCTGCTATTGCAACCTTGTGGTCCACTATTGTTGTGTATATCTCACTAGAATTTGTTGGGTTGTGTACTTGTTGGAATTTGTTAGGGGTGTGTGGCTCTACATGGAAACTACTGTGCTACTTGAGCTAATTGGGCACCCTCCAAAAGAAGCCTACAACGAAGCCAAGAATAAGTTAAATTAGGAGCAATATTTGTAATGCTCAACATTTTTTAATGCCTAGAAGTATCATTACTTACAATTCTGAAAGTTCTCTTTGAAACTTATGGCTTGATTTGTAAACTCCTTGATATCTTCAATAGGTTGGTTGTGTTCCATTGTCGATAGTATACACATGCAAGAAAGAAGAATACCACATGCAATTGTAGTATAGCATAATAAAAATAGAAGTTACACCCAAAAAATGAAATTATTTATGAAAAACACAAAAAAGCTAAAAGCACAACTTGAAAGTATATTTTAAGCCATTTAAGGCAATCACTTATGATTCAATATGTTGGATTTGGTCTATCACAACTCACACTCAATAGGCATGTCTAAACTACCCCAAGCCACCCCCTATTGCTCATTCTATTACGAAGTAATTGCATTTTGATGGAAACAACACAAGATTAAACTCACATAGCATTCTCTTATATATAATTTCCATTAAGAACAAGTGCATTGATTTAGCCATAAAAGAAAATTTAGAAACAAGAAATCCAAGTAGAGTTGTAGTGAATTGACAAAATGAAAATAAAACAAATGAGTGGCCATCATAGCTCGTGTGTGACAGCTAAGGTCTCTCAAGGTTCCCATTTCAACATCATTGTTCCCTACAATATAATCTTCGTTCGTTTCATTGTTTGTCTCAGTCATTGTGGCATCACTAGTAAGTTCATTGTCTACTGTGGATTTGAATATTTCATCATTCATTCTTTAGTCAATGGTGAAGTTGTATATTGTCGTCGCAGTAATAATAAACTTGACTTACTTTGAGTACTTAGATGGAGGCATTCTGTTAAGGATGTTTCATCATTTCTTCAAAACTCCAAACTCATGTTTAATGGCATCCCTAAGTGATGAATGCATCATGTTAAACATCACCTCCTTCCCTTAGGGTTGCCCATTGTTGAATGAGGATGGATGATATCTTGGATTTTGATAGGAAGCCATAAAATTCCTTCGATTTGGATAACTAGAATCCACAAGATAGAACTTTTCTGAAATGATAAAATAAGTAGTGTATAAGTAATTGCGACGTTCCTCATGAACAATGGCAAAAAAATGTTACTAATTAGTTGGAGGCAAAGAAAAATTATAAGCTTAGTCTGAAAAGTATGGTTCAAAACTTGACAATTATTTGTTGTCCCTTCTCAACCAGCAAATATAAATGTGAACTGCATATTGAAGTCACACACATCAAGTACATTTTGCAAACAATTCTTAGAGTCCCTCCCTGATTTGTATACCACTTGCTCATCCTTAGGAACAATTGCATATATATATGTGTCGTCTAATGCCCCTACACAATCCTTAAAGTGTAGGTAAAACTTTCTCGCATGATCGTTCCTTATGAAATTAGGAGTCCCTTGTAGGCTCTCTTTAGGTCAAATAATTTTGAGTGTCCACATAAATATTGCATTAAGTATAGTATTTAAGTGGTAACTAATGGTCTCTCCTAAATGTTGTAAGTTATATTGGACAACATGGTACTTATGTCCATGAGCTAGTGTTTACAAGAAAATCTCCATTTGTTCCTCTACGGACACATATCTAGTGTTTCTAAGAAGACCACGCCCTCTAAACATAGTGCACAATTTAAGAAAAATAGAAAGCATAAGCCTACAAGAATCGAAGCAAACTCTATAATGACCTTGTAACAAGTTGTCTATTATTTCCCTCCTAGTAAATCATGCATTATGGACAATGTTTCTAATGTTTTGAGTTGACATATGTGCTATATCATGCACAAACAATAGAAATGTTCTTTCAAAAATCTCATCCTCCCAATCGCAAAGTTCTTTTGAGTCAATGTTTGACTCAGATTGGATCGTTGTTGTCGATAAGTCTGATGATGACATTTTAGCAGTGTGTGATAGAATTCTATAATAATATGATACATGAAAAATATCAAGCTTGAGTGTTAACTATTGTATGTATCAAGTAATAAAAATGATAATACACTATAAGAAAACCAAACATATTATCAAACTACTTCTTTATAATTGATTAAGAAATAGTAGCCTATGTTATTGTAACATCTTGGCATTCAGAAAGGATGTAATTAAGAATGTGCCATGTAATCATTAATGGATGATGTTGGTGGATGTATAATCTTGTGATGTTTCTCCCAAATTGGCTTGTGGTCTGGTTGGTGCAGTTCAGAGTAGTTCAGGAGAGTATTCCAGGCACATATTCTAGGTGAATGTTCTGAGCGCAGGTGTTAGGTGAATATAGTGAGCGAGTTTACCTGACGTGATTTGTTGACACGGCGTAGAAATACAGTACCACGCAGTAAAAAAATAGTGAACGTTGTTTACCTATGCTGACTGACACGACCATCCCCTGCATCGCTTTGCATTGCTTGACCAGGGCCCTGCCTTGGTGCATCGACCTGCCAGATCGCCTCGCTTTGTCGTGCCACTAGCCCAAAGCTTCGAGCGGCTATCGGTGGTGGGGTGAGCTTATAAAAGAAGCCCGACCCTGTCATTGTAGAGGCACCAATGGGCAAAGATGAGAGGTGAGGGAGAAAAGGAAAGAAGAAGGAGAGGAAGGGAGAGAGAGGAGAAGGATGTGTCGCTGGAGGAGGAGGAAGTGCAGCTAGAGGCCATTGGAGTTCGCCAGAGTTGAGTGGCCGGAGAAGAGAGGAACACCGGCGATCCAAAATCCATATGTGTCCTACCCTCTCTCCTTCTTTGTTTCATCAAAAATCTTAGGATTCATGTACCATAGCATGTTATGATCTGTGTTAGAATTGAATGATGTGAATCCATGGTTTTTACAAGTTTTTTTGATGATTTCTGGCAAAGTATTCTGCTTGTGAGCTTTTCTGTAAAATGTCTAGCGCAACTCATTGGCGAGGCCAATGAGTGCGAGTCCTGGGCATGAACTGAAAGTGGTTTCAGGAAGCACGTAGCACTGGCACGTGGAACCTACAAAAGTTCCCAATGTGACTGACCGACATGAGTTGCATAGGTCAGTAACCCATCATAGTTTTTCTGAGTAAATGCCCTTATGTTATAAACATTTTAAGAAAATCCTAAATATTTATGCAAATAATATTCCAAAAATTGGCTTTGAATTTGGAAGGATTTCTGTAATGGGAGAAATGTGTTTTCGAAATGATTTTGAAAAGAGATGCATGCTTTTGAAAAGGACTTTTCATAATTTTTTTGTCGAATTCACGTGACAGTAGAGTCGTAGTCGATTGGGGTTATAAGGCTTCCATGAAATCGGTATGTACCCTATGACATGGTTGTTGGCGACGAGCATGGGTGAAAAAGACCGTAGCTCTTTAAGGTACTTTAGGGTTTGGATGAAAACACAGATTCACCCTCTTTACCAGATACTAGCAGGGTCTAAGGTTGTGACTCCCTGGGTTTCTAAGTACCAAGGAATGTTGTGAGGATACACCCCATGCGTGTTTATGTGACCTATGAGGTCATGGTACTGTGAATCCTATGGAGTCAAGGTGGGTGAACTCCTGCATGGAGTGGTTCACCGTGGTAATACAATAGGATTGAGGTTGGTACCTTACTGACTGCTTGTGGCCGAGTCGGTCACTTGTGGTCAAGGTGACGCAATGGATTTTAATTAGACTGTGTATGCCTAGTTTTGAGTTAAAACTGGCATTTGATTTTATTGTTTTAGCCAGGTTCTAGCTTTGTAGTTTTAGTTAGTCTTCAACCAAGGTTTAAATTTGGTTGAGCTGTGTGTTGTTTTTGGCTGGATTCTAATTGAGATTTGGTTTTCGAAATGCATGAAAAATGATTTGTAAAATGCATGAAAATTTTAAAGGAAAACGAAAAGAGATATTTGGAAAGGCATGTTTATGCAATAATTTTTGTTGTGCTTGATCTTCGTAAATTGCCATGGTTTTTCATGTGTTTGCCATGGTTTTGGTAGTCGTGTGCTGGGTGACTTGAGGTCACTCACGCGTTTTGATTTTCAGGTGCAAATCTAGATGCAATCCAGTCCTAGTGCACATTAAATAGCCACTAGCTACACACGAGGTTCTGGATAGTTGTTTAGTTATTTGTTTTCTTTATTTTAGTTTAATTCTGTTAATTAGTTAAATGGGTAGTGCCGATACTAATTTGTGACACACCTGGGCATTACAGTTATCCAAATCTGAAACACAAAGTATCAATCCCAACAACTTTAAATTCATTCTCACGATTGCCACCTATTCTACACATGATTCAAGTGGTTTTAAGCAAATATATAATTGAAGGTACACATTAGATTCTTTTCAAGAAAAGTTCATATCATTGAGAAATAGTCAAACTATGACGCATTATTCAAACTACTTTCTTTAGAATTGATTAAGAAATGGCAGTATGTGTTATCTAAGTCCTAGGTGAGAGAGGGAGTGTGCAGGTGGCTGCTGCGCAGCCATTCTCTGGTGTCGGTACCGGCGCTAGCCTGCCCACTTTGCTCTCTGCTCCTACCGTTTACTGCTTCCTTGCTTCGTCGGGGTGGTGGTTCCTGGTCCGTCGCCTCGTTGTTGATGGGTCTACTCCTTTTCTCTGGTTGGCCTCTCTGTCTTCTCGGGTCTTCGGTCACCTCGGACTCTTTGGACGTTGGCCTTGCCTTCTGTTGGGGGACTGCTTCTTGCTCTCTCCTTCCAACAGGCCCCCTGGAATATTCCTCGGTCTGCTCCGTCATGGTGGAGGTTTGGGGTGCTTCGTCTGGGGTGCCCTAGTTTTCCCGCTTCTCCGGTGAGACTCCCCTGGGGCTGTCTTCGCCTTTGAGCCTTGGGTGCCTCCTCATTCTGCCAGGGTGGCTTGCTTCTATTTGCTGGGGTGGTTTCGCTGAGCCTCACTGTGTCCCGATGGCCTGCTCTTCCGACGCTCGTAGAGCTCCCCGCTGCCTGGTTGCCGCTCCGACGGTTGCTTGCGTGGTGGCTTACGTGGTACCTTGTTGGCACTGAGCTGGTGCTAATTTGCCTGCTGGGTGTTTGGTGGTGTCCTTGTGTGCTGCCTGCGTGGCCAGCCTGTGCCTTCTTGTCATGGGCAAAAGTAGGACCCGTTCTTCCCTCACTAATGGCACGGTGGAGGGAAATCTTCCTACTGGAGGGAGTCAACCTTCAATCTACCCCTCTGCCTCTGACCCTGTGCTACCTCAGAGCTCCTCAAGAGTTGTTGTAAAACGTGTCATATCTAGCGGAGCGGAGATTGAGTCTGTGTCTGTCAATCGTGGAGCGGGAATGTCTGCCAGTCATATGGGGTTGGGTGAAGCACCAGCCGCGTGTCGCTACCTGCTGTGGTCTGACCTGCATCAGAGCATTGAGACTCTAAGAAAGGTGGACATAGCTTAAGTGATTGTGGTAAGCATGCCGCCACGTCGGCCTTGGAATCTGGAGCGACCATTGCCACTAAGATCTTATTGGAATCTGGAACGACCATCCCTAATTTTTCAAATGTTTTTAGCGAGACTGCGAAGCCTTATGGCGCTTCTTCTTCAGTGGGGCCCTCCCCAACCCTTGGGTTGGGTGCTGCTAAGTGCCCTATGGCAGGGCCCACCTCTGCTGGCCCGTATGACTACGTGAATATCTCTTCCGCTTCTCCCATTGATCCTATTGCTCCCTCTGAAACTGATCCTGGCCTCTCTGGCGATGATAGCTCCTCCTTCCATCCCTCCGACGATGGTGCTGCTTCTGACTGCCACCATGATGACCCAACTCCTTCCCTGGCCGTTGGGGGCGGGTCTCCTCGTTATCGACCTACGACGGGTGGCCTTGGGTTTCATCGTGGGTTTCCTTAGTTCGTTGCTCACGGTGGGCTTCACGACAGGGACCGCCGTGCTTCTCGTCGACGGCTACCCTCCCGCTCCGTCTCCCACTGCTTAGCTACTAGGCAGGCGCCACTCAGTTGGGCTAACAAAGCTCGTGGCAAGCCACTCTCACCGGAGGCGTCGGATGCTCAGATGCTGCCTTCTTTTGAACCTGATGTGGTGGATGGACGACTTGGTGTCGAGTTTGATCCCTTTGAAGTTCAGAGTGCTCTAGATCGCTGGACCAACGTCCTGATGGGGCTTGTCATCGGCGCTAACCCTATCAGGTCGAGACTTTCCTGCTATCTCCGTTGGCTCTGGCGCCTCTCTGGGTCCCTGGAAGTCAAGCCTCGCGGTCATGGCTTCTTCCTCTTCCAATTTAGCTCGTCGGACGACCTTCGCCGGGTTCTTGACGGTGGCCCATGGTTCATCGTCAGTCGACCCCTTATCCTCAAGCCATGGGGTCCCTCCTCCCGCTTTGAGGTTGAGCAGCTGTCAACCATCCCCATTTGGGTCCACTTCCCCCTTTTGCCATTACAATACTGGTCTGCCCATATGCTTGGACGACTTGGTAGCGCTCTTGGCAAAGCTGCTATGATGGACGGTCCTACGGTCGATGCCTCACGGTTGGAGTATGCCCGAATCTGTGTTGAAATCAGGGTTGACTTCTCCTTCCCTTCCTCTATTCCGGCTCGTAATCGTTTGACTGGGCAACAGGAGGATCTCCCGGTGGTTTACGAATGGCGCCCCTCCCCCTGTCATCACTGCTCGACCTTTGCTCACTCTACGAGTTCGTGTGTTGTTAATGCTGTTGTGAAGCTAAAGGGTAAGGCTGCTGTTGATTCCTACCTGGGTGCTGACTTGCTGGTCTCTCAGTCTTCCCCTTCGCTCATTAACTAGAATCAGGGTGTGACATTGTGCCCCACTCTAGATCTCCCTGCTACAGGTGCGGTTGCTGCCGGCGGTGGCCCTTCTCTGGGTATTCCGCCACTAGGTAGGGCGAAGGTGGATGCTCGCCCCTCTGGCGAGCCCTCTGTTGTTGGGGTTGTGAATGCCTTACCCCCCAGTGGACCGCATCCCAAAACTACTGCCGGTCGACCCATTGCTGATGGCTCCAAGACCCCTAGTTGCGCCCAAGTACCTCGTAAGGTGGCGACCTCTAGGGCATCCTCCCACAACCGTTTTGTTGAGTTGGACTTCCTGTCTGACAATGATCCTGGTGAGAATTTGCACTGTGGTGCTGATGGTCCAGCGACGCCATGCAAGCTTCCAACTGAACTTGTTAACGGAATGCTGGCTGAAAAGGTCCCCTCTGACCTTCCTCCCCAATGAAGCTCCTCTTCTGGAACGTGCGCGGCGCTAACTTCCCAGGCCACTGCACTATGCTGAGGGAGAAAATCTATAGTGGTGACTTTGACATTGTTTGCTTGGTTGAGCACAAACTGCGAACGAATAACGCTGCTCGGACTTTTGCTACCGCCGTTTGGCCTGGTTCCACCTTAGCCCACAATCTTGCTGATGATTCTGGTGGGCGACTCCTTGTCTTGTCACGTGATGGTGCTCTGTTGGACTCCACCCAATCCTCTAATCAGTGTATGTGCTTTACTATTAACCACCCCACCTCCACCTTCCGTTTAGCTATCGTCTATGCCCGCAATCGCCCCCATGAACGGCGTGCTCTCTGGGCGAAGCTTGAAGGGCTGTGCAATACGGGTGACGCTATGGTTGTAGGGGACTTCAACTGTGTTTGATCAACTGAGGATCATGTTGGACCTGGGATCCCTGTTCAATCAGCGATGGATGCCTTCAACAGCTATATTGACCTTGGAGACCTCCTCGAGCTCCCTACCTCTGGCGGCAAGTTCACCTGGTCAAGTAGGTCGGACTCTGAGGGTGTCCGATCCAGATTTAACTGGTGTTTTGTTTCCAACAACTGGCTCGATACTTTCCCTAATTCAGCTACGGTTGTTGGGGATCGTTCTGCCAGTGATCATTGCCCATTGGAAATCATGATTAGCAAGCATGCCCTCAAGCACCCCGGCTCCTTCAAATTCTATAACCACTGGACGGCGCACCCTGGCTTCCTGTACGTGGTGAAGCGTGGTTGGCAACTGCGTACGGCTGGCACCCCATCCTTCCGGTTGTGTGCTAAGCTCGCTAAAGTTAGACGGCGTCTTTCGCGATGGGCTAAGGTCGAGTTTGGCAATGCTACAAGGATTGTGGGTCAGCTGTCTGCTGAACTGAGTGATCTTCATAAGAATCGTCTTGACGGGGACCCATTAGCTGATGCTCTAGAGCATGAACTGCGTATCAAGCTCCGTAACGCCCTTGCTCATGGAGAGCTGGTCCTCCGACAGCAATCCAAGATCCAGTGGTTGGCGGTGGGGGACTCTAACTCCTCCTTCTTCCATCAATCGATTCTTCTTCGGCATGCCCGCAATGAAGTCAGATCTTTGTCAGTTGAAGGGGTGACCATTCATGACCCTAGCATCATTCTGGCTGAGGCTCGCCGGTATTACTCTACTCTCCTGGGATCGTCAGTTGTTCGTGATCCACTACCTGAGATGGAGTTGCCCTCCATCCCCGCGAATGCCAATGACTCTCTGACTGCCAAGGCCACTCTGGATGAACTCAAGCTCACTATCTGGTCAATGAATTCCAACAGAGCCCTGGGCCCGGACATGTTCAATGTCCACTTCTTCAAGACAGCCTGGAATATTGTCAAGCATGACCTTCTAAATGCCGTCAATGATTTCATCAGAACTGGCAGGATGCTCCAATCAATTAATAGCACATCCCTCAAGCTTATTCCCAAGATCGCTGCTCCTATCACTCTTAATGACTTTAGGTCAATTGCACTGTGCAATGTTATATACCGAATTTTGTCGAGGATTTTGGCGCGTCGACTGAAGCTCCTTTTGCCTGCCCTCATTGACCCTGCGCAACACACATTCATTCAAGACTGCTCTATCTCTGACGCTTTCCTCCTAGCTCATGAAATCGTCAGTGGCTTCCACCTAGATAGAGATTCTCCCAAGATGGCGGCCATGCTTGATCTCCGGAAAGCCTTTGACCTCCTTGACTGGAACTTCCTACTTGCTGTCATGCGTCGCATGGGTTTTAGTTCGCACTGGTGTAAGCTTGTGCTCTCCATGCTCCGGTCCACTTTTCGCGTCAACATCAATGGACGACTATCTAAACCGTTTGTCAATGCTAATCGTCTACGGCAGGGGGACCCCATCACCCCTTATTTATTTGTCATTGCTATGGAGCCTCTTTCCTGTCTACTCAAGCTCGTTGCGCTAGAGCATCGCATCTCTCCCCTGCGCAGAGGACCTGAATCGATTCATCACATTCTATTCGCCGATGACCTTCTAGTTTGTGCCCATTCTAATTTGCTCTCTGCCCAAGGCATTCGTGACACGCTTGATCAATTTGTTGCCTACTCTGGACTGCACATCAACCCGTCCAAGAGCTCTTTCATCCTTGGTTGCTCGTGTGTGTGCCCGGACCGTTTGTCTACTGTGCTTGGGATTCCCCTAGCCTCCTTCCCAGTCAAGTACCTGGGCCTTCCACTGACCTCTAAGCGACTCTCTGCTGTTCTTTGTCGGCCTTTGGTTGATAAGCTTAAGAGGCGGCTCGCTGGATGGTGCGCTACCAGTCTTAGTTATGCTGGGAGATGCGTCCTTATTAGGGCTGTTCTCTCGTCATTTCCCTTACAATGGATGTCTGTCTTCAAGCTCCTGGCTTCCACGATTGTTGATCTTGAGCGGGTGGCGCTACACTTC
The DNA here is from genome assembly GCA_024699735.1 of Posidonia australis. Classification (NCBI taxonomy): domain Eukaryota; kingdom Viridiplantae; phylum Streptophyta; class Magnoliopsida; order Alismatales; family Posidoniaceae; genus Posidonia; species Posidonia australis. Next base: position 5,458 of record JAMKQA010103810.1, on the reverse strand, counting down.
TTGTGGAAGGACAGAAAGATCCCGACGGCGTTCTAGGAAGCTTGTTGCAGGCCTTTTGTTGAGGGCGGGCTCGGTTTCAGGCGCATGGCAGACCTCAATGTTGTGGCCATGCTTAAGAGGATCTCGAGAATTGTCAAAGAACCCAACTACTCCTGGGAGAGGTGGATACACTCGAAGTACCTCTTCCATTTCAACTTCTAGGATGCCCCCATCTCGCGCCGGTCGTCCTGGGGTTGGCAAAATATCCTATCGGCAAGGGACCTTGCTGTCTGCTTGATTGATCAGTCTTCTAGGGAATGGACTATTGACCATGCTCGTGGCTTCACTTCCGCTACTGCTTGGGAGGCTATCCGGCCACGCTCTGCAATATGCTCTTGGCCAATGGCCGTGTGGTTCAGTGGTCATATTCCAAAGCACGCTTTCATTGTTTGGCTTGCCATTCTTTGCCGGCTCAAAACCCAGCATCATCTCCATCGATTGGGTTTGGTTATCGTATCCAGATGTATTTTGTGCAAGGGTGCATATGAGGATCTTGCCCACATCTTCTTTCTATGTCCCTTCTCAGCACATGTTCTTCGACTGGCTGCTTGCAGGTTTGACTTTTCGTGCATCTATGATCTTCCCTCCTTGCTTGCTTTGTGTCTGGAGCTACCTCCCTCCCAGCGGTGCTTTCGGTTGCATGCAGTGGTTGCCATAGTTTACTACTTGTGGGCTGAGCGTAATGGCAGGTTTTTTGAAGATGAGTTCAAGGACAGATCGCCTACTATGCTCTGGACTCAAGTATTGAGCCTCCTTCAATTGCAAACTTCTGGGCACGCTTCCCCACCTCATTTTGTTGCGCCAAACCTGTTCCCTAGTTAGGGTCTTTTTGTAGTGATCTGTGTTTACGATGATCTACATGTTTTTTTTTTATTGTTGTTGCCTTTAACTTGGCTGGGCTGTCTGTTGGGTCCTTGTGCTAATTTGCCCTTTTGTTCTCTTGGGGCCACGTGTTGTGTGCATATGGTTTGTACATGTTTTTTGTGCAATTTTATTTATACTCGAGGACTTTGCCCTCCTTTTGCTTTGAAAAAAGAAGAAGTCCTAGATGCAAAGTATCGACCCCAACAACTTTAAATTCATTCTCATGATTGCCACCTATTCTTCACATGATTCAAGTGATTTTAAATAAATATATAGTTGAAGGTACACACTAGATTCTTTTCATGAAAAGATTTCATATCACTGACCACTATTTAATACTTTAATCTAGGACTCAAGTACCCTGAGCTAAAGCTCATTGGACTTGGGACCCTCAACGGACCCCTCTCCGACACACTAAAAATTTTGCATAAAACATATATACTGACATGCAAGGTCTACTTTCTTTTGAATAAATTTCATCAAAGATCATTGCATATATCTCAAGATATGAAAATCACAAGGTACGAACCCCATTCTCAACTACTGTAGCATGAATCTCAAAATTCAACGTAAATGCTTGTAAAATCATGGGAAAATCATAGAATCAATATACATCCATGATCTAACTCTAATCTATCCATTTTCATGCATTTCATACTTGATCATGACATTATTCATGGATTTAAAACTTATCAGAGAGAAATGGAAGAAGAAAGAGGATGCATACACTTTTGAGATTTCCGACGATCCTCTCTCTCTTCCAACGGTTTGCCTGCTACTTCGGCAAGCTCTGGGACTCCCTTGGTTCTCCGACGAACCTCTCTACCGACGGTGCAACCCTTCTCTCTCTCCCTCACTTCTCTGGCTCTCCCTTACTTCTCTTTCTCCCCTGCTCTCTTCTTTCCTCCTCGGATGACCGACCATTGCCCTCTTTTATCTCCTCCTCCACTCATCGCCATCCTCTCCTGCAAGTCACCGCCTTCCACTGCCTGAAATCTCAGGCAGCATTTCAAGGCATGGAGCGGGAGTGTAGAGGAATGGCAAAGGCATGGCTCGGGTCGTGTGGGGTATGGGCATGGCATGGCAGGAGAGAAGAAAATAAAATAAAATAAAATTTTCATTGTGCATTATTTTGATTGGAATCCCTCTAGGTCCCACTCTCACACACGTGGAACACAAATGTCCAAAATATCATACAGTAAGGAAGCCAGAGATAATTACCAATATTTGAGAGGGTGCTCAACACAAGTTCTCCTCATATCATTAATCTAATTATCCAGATTACACACATAATTTACATTAATTTTATTTATATGGATAATCTAGGCACAGATATTACAAGAACACCCACAACAACCACAAAGCACAACTACAGAGTCTCTATTCTGCATAACACAGTCCCTTTTGGACCCAACCACAACACTAAAACCACGGAGCCTCCGCTCTAAAACACAACACCACACGGCGCAGCAACATGGCCTCCTGTAGGCTAAAACCACAGAGCCATCGCTCCCAAAGCATAATGCCACATTGGTGCAATACCACAGCCTCCACTAGGCCAAAGCCCAACTCCTAAACTAGGGCTCAACAAAACTACACATAACGTGTCGTACTGCCCAGTGCTAAACAATCAACACTGGCCACAAGCAGTCCACCAAGGCGTGACCATGACATCTGTACTGCCATGGACAACTACCCTATGTAGGAGTCTGCCTGTCACGTAGTCTCGCCACCTACATGACCCTCATAAAGCCAATCCTACCTGAGAAGGCTGCTCACCCCACTTGGGCAAGCTGTCCTCTCTCATGACAAATCACAAGGTATGCCTTCTCGGCATCCTCCACATGGTACCCGATTTGTAGGAGCGTCACCTCACTGCCTGTGGTACCCACAATTCATGGTACCTATAACTCCCAAGGTATCAAACCCAGCTACGCAGAAGTCTCATATCTCCCAAGTTCGCCGCCATGATACCTTGTGTACAAATAGTACCCTAGGCCTCAATGCTCGGGACAAACAGAGTGTCATATCTCCAAGCCCAGTCAGAACCTTGTCCCGTGGACCTTAGCCTTAATTTTGTGATTGACAAAACAAAAGTGTCATACCTCAAGGATCCAACAAACACACCTCAGTCTCTTGGTCTCAAGACCTCAACCTTGGTGACGTGCTCGACCACCTAGGAATGTGGCCTAGATCCCCTAGTCCCAGCAACACGACCCTTTGATCTATTGATCCACCACAAATAGAAAATAAAAAAAACTCTTTCCAAAACCATTTACAAACCTATACATTTCCTTTCCAAAACTGTTTAGAAAACTATTTTGAAAAAATATTTAAACATTCATTCAAAACACCACAAAACATAACCAGGACAGCTCCTCTATCTGGCCCAAAAACCACACCTTGAGAGTGCTTGAGTTCCAAAGCACCTCGCTTGACCCACGATGACAACTAGAACTTTATGCTCTGGCACTCAGATGTAAGACACCTACTGGCTCGTGTCCCTTGGGAGTAGAGTAAGTGTAGACACCCTGATTTTGAGGTGGCTCATGGATAGACTCTCCAAAAGGATGTTGCTTCCGACACAGCAGGCCTAACCACATCTAAATCCTATTAGACATTTCGATTATCCCCAGATCATCACACAAAACCATGACCACAAGCCCATGGTTCATTCGATAATCCAGGCAACCAAGCAGTAAATTTAAACCTGTATTTGGCGCATCATTTAGGTGAACCAATGAAGAGTACTATTCTGGAGCACTAATGTGGAGCACCATGCAGGCGCACCATTTAGGAGCACCATGCAGGCGCACCATCATGGCGCACTATGCTGGTGCATAGCCACTTTTCAAGATACTAGCTGTTGGCTATCCATCTTCTACACTTATAACCTCTACTTACGAATATTCTCCTACGAACCTACGAAAGTCTCTTGGTTTCCACGTCCCTTGGCATCCAAGACCTTACATTTCCACCTCCTTTAAAAAGCCACCCATAAACTACACTTTGGCTCTCTTGGTGACATTGGCATCACATAGGCGATTATCCCTCAAACAACTGTTGCATCCCTGAGCCCCCTCTGAGCCCCTCAGCCTCGTCCAAAGCTACCGGAGGAGGTTTACCTCAAGCCACCAAAGGAGGAAATACCACAGGTATTTTCCCCTTTTCCCTCTTCCATATGATCTTTGCATGCTACCTTAGATGAGGCTTACATGGTGAACTTGGCTGATGTGAGGTATATGTTTATTTTAATGTTCGTTTGGCACTTTGTTTAGTTTAGTAGTGGATCATGATGCTCTTTTATAAAGTTATTGCATTGTTTGCTCATCTTGATGTTTGTTTGCATTACTTGATCTTTTTGGTGGTGGATCATGGTCCTTATGAGGCTATTGGCCATTGAATACGAGCTGTGGTACAACCCTTACATGCCATGACATTCCCCCATGCTTCCTCAATCAATCTGGACACTCCATACACCTTAAGAGCCTCCATAGATTATTGTAGTCCTAGGGAACCCATAAACATGTATGGAAAGGGAATGAGAGAGAGGGGTGTTTTGGACTTGATTGTTTAGTATGATAGTGTTCCCTGACATCTAGGTTAGTCCCCTGAATAGCCATAAGTACGATAGGTTACATGTATTTTGCTCAAACTCTAGAATCAGTTTGCAGTTTGAAATAGAGTACCTGGAGTGCACCATCTAGGAGCACTATAATGGCACACCATATAGGTGCACCAGACTGACACACCATTCTGGCACACTAGTCTGGTTGCAGGACGCAAACAGTAGGTTTAGCATCATGGTTGGCATGTCTTTCCGGTTGTCATGGGCTCTTATTTTTCTGGTGTTTGTTCCTGAATATACCATGATCATGTTTGCATAGTTTTACAATCTAATAACCTTGTTTGCATTGGTTTTGCATCTAGTAAAGTAGTGATGCTTGCTACTTGGGGCTCATTACCCACTTCACCTATGTTTGGTTTTCCTTGTCTCCCGTTTTAAGTATATTAGGTGGCGACTCCTACATTTTATCATTGTTTTTATCGCTTTTTTGCTACGACTTTGCTGGCCCTCGCGCATTTGGCCTTTCGCACCACTCCTAAGGCTGTCGTCGGCATGGTTACAGTAAGATCAGAGTTAAACACCTAGCATAGTGTCACTGAATACTACATTCAGTATACCACCCACAAAACCACACAAGCCCTAGACCTAGGGATTTTATCTTGATCTTTAAAGTCCATTCTAAACCATCTAGGGAGAGGCCTATTATCTCTAAATCATATCATCTTTTATTCTACCCATATGCTAGGTGGACTCTCACTAATTCATTTTAGGCAAACCTTACAATCATTCTCATGATTATCCTAACCATTTATGCCATTATATTAGTTACCCCAAGATTAATATATATATATATATAGGGAAAGGATCAGATGAGGACATGTCCTCTTTTTAGCATTTTAAGGACAACTTCATATCTCAATATTTAACCATTAAATTAAAAATCTAAACCATTAGATGTCATCTACATTCTCTAGGATGAATACATGT
>JAMKQA010103809.1:0-19215 GCA_024699735.1 Posidonia australis | reverse complement strand
GCCAAAGATAATGTTTTTCATGATAGAACTAAACATATTGATGTTAAGTTTCATTTCCTGAGGAATGAGGACAGGATCAAGATTCTGAAGATTTGCACTAAAGAGAATCCAACAGATATGTTCACCAAGGGCGTTGTGGAGAGTAAGTTGAAGCATTGTTTGGACTTACTAAATGTCTACTGTTGCTGCTGACCTTTCGGGGTTTTTTTTTGGTGTCTCTCTTTTTGTATTTTTAGGTGGAGGTTGATTCAAGACAAGGTGGAGATTTGTGAATGTGTCTTGAATGTTATATTTGTATAAGAGCATTTTTGTCATGGATGATTTGCTACTATATAAGGCCATCCAATGTTCTTATTAGGGTTGGCTCTTTTTGTGAGACAACAGGTGGATTTTGTGTGGAGGCTTTGCAAGCCTTAGGGACGGTCATCTCTTTGTTCCTCCTTCTTCCTCTCTTTGTACTCCACCATTTGAAGTTAGTAAGCAGCCAAGGAGAGACACCCGTGGACGTATCCGAATTTAGGGAACCACGTAAAACCTTTGTTGTTGTGTGGATTGCTATTTTGGTCTCTGTTCTTCCCTTCTACACGTGCCAAACTAATTGAATCCGCTGTGCTTGGGCCCCTTTGGGCATAACACTATATTCCATTTTTTTCTACTTTTCTTATTCTACATCTAAAGAGGGGTTAAGTACTTTCTGGGAAATGAGTTTGTTATACTAAAGGAAAGATGGTGCTTTCTCAGAGAAAATATATACTTGATCTTCTTCAGGGGACAGGTGTCATAGGATGTAAACCAGAAAGTGCTCTCATTGATCCAATATTAGCATTCTGGGATGGTTCTAGAGGCATCTATGAGGATACAGGCAAATACTGAAAACTATTTGGCAAGTTGATCCACCTGACTGTGATACGATCACATATTTCATATGTTGTTGGCCTTATTAGTCAATTCATGCATGAACTTAGAGAGGTACATTGGCAACGCGTTTTAAGTATATTGGCATACATTAAAGGTACATCGAGACGATGACTTATTTTTAAAAGCATGGTCACTTAGATGTTGAGGCATATTCTTATTCTGAGCATGTAAGAGACGGAGGTGATAGAAAATTTACATCAGGATACTACTCCTATGTATGTGTAAATTTTGTAATCTGATGGAGCAATAAATAGAATGTAGTATCACGATCTAGTGTAGAAGTTGAGTACCGTTCCATGACGCAAACAGCCTGTGAGGTAGAATGGTTGAGGTTTTTCTTGTTTGAGCTTGATTTGTCTGTACAAACTTCTATGGCCATGCATTGTGATAATCAGGCGATGATCTTCATTGCAAATAATCTTACTTTCCATGAACGTACTAAATATGTTGATCTGGACTGTCATTATGTACGTGACATGGTAATGAAAGGAGTTATTTACGTCTCATATATTCAATCGGTAGAATAGTGAATAGATATCTTCACCAAAGGATTGAGTGTTGGGGTTTTTGAATCCTTATGTAATAAGTTGTGTATGATTAATATCTATACTTAAATTTGAAAGGGAGTGTTAGCGATGTGTTGTATTATATGGATGTCTTATATGGGTGTTTGCTATATGGATATCCATATAAGAGGAGATATCCTACATGTATGTAACGGTGTTGTTTATCAATAACAAAACACATATTTTCTCTTCTTAACACAAACAAATTTCATTCAAGGTTTGTATTTGAATATTCACATTTGGTTCTAATTTCTTTATCATTATTTTTATAGAAGATAGTAAATCATTCCCAAGTTCATAATTGTATTGAAATTACGGGTTCGGATAGTACGCAACATTGACAAAGATAAGTAATTAAGCAATCAATTATAATGTAAATATAATTACGACTATGATGAATTTATATATTAAATTACTTATTAGTTCATGTAAAGGATGAAGAAACATGTTGGATTATCTTTCTCCGATAATCTTTAAGTATCTCTTTGAAGATTTATATACTGTTTCTTTTATGGCCTCTTTCATTAACTTTTTTGCCTTATATAAGTAACTTATTATAGGTTTCTTACCACTATCTATTAAGTAAAGGAAATTTGAAATTGGCTTCATTATGCTCATTATCTCTTGAGTGTTTTTTTAAAAAGACTGGCTATTAATTATAGAGTTTATTTTCCTATCAATTGTAGTATCATTCTTGTGATATTTATACTAGAGTTGTGAATTAAATATGTATTTTAGTCTTTTTTTATTAATCATTGATTGAAAAATAATATAATTTGTTGCAAATTTTATAACTCCAGGCCAAATCAAGTCATCACAACAATACTTGGGTGACATTATAAAAGTCAATAAGTAGAAGTGGTTGTAAATGAAGTCTGTTATAACTTTTGTTTCTTTAACAATCTTTTCCACCAATTTTGTCCTACTATAGTCCTTAAGTATTAAATTAATACAATAAACAGTTCATAGTGTTTAATAGATAGGATACTTAGATATGATTTTTTCATCTTTCTTTATAAAATTATTGTCAATGACAATCTAAACCACATTTGACGGTCTCACTTACTTAATAACTTAGATAATTTCCTTATAAAGATATTTATGATCTCTGATAACATTAGAAGTATTAATGGTTTTTTAAAAAATTGTGTGATCATCATGGTAGACCATGGAGTTAGATGATTTGTTTACTGATGGTATTGTTCAACCATCGCACATAATAGTGATTTCATAGGTTGGCTATTGTTGTTTCAAGTTGTCGATGTAGTTTTTCTAACTCTTCTTTCTCTGATTTAAAATACTTGTTCATTATCTCATAATTTGGTGTTTTTACTTTCATGTCTTCTCTAACCTCTACATTTAGTCTATGTTGTAGATGCGGTCTCTTCGTAGTATTCGTCGTAATAGTGTTGAAAAACATATATTTAGTCAAAGCTTAATCAATTTTCTCTCAAGCATTTTCAAACATATCTTTGATAGTTTTCTGCTTTACTGTCCAATTCTACATGTTGTTGAATCTGGATTATCATATCTTTGACTGTACATTTTAAATATCTCTGTAATGTCTTTATCTTTATCTTTTTGTGTATTGTCATTGTCATTTCTACAGAACTATGGGATCTTTGAATTTATTTTCTGTGTTATTCTTCATTTCTGGACTCAATTATATATATCTCTCATTTTAAGTTTGATAATTCAAAAGATATGTCGTATCATCATCTGAATCTAGTACGACGATGGACTCTCTCTTTTCTTCATTAAATAGAATCTTTTTAAATCTTTCATCTTTTTTGTTTTATTATTTTTCTTAGATTTTGTGTCTTTTAATAACTTTCTTATTTGATCATGAATGACAGTTGGACATGACTTGCATCTGTTGACATTGTTGTATCAGTTAACAAGGTGTTGCTTCAGTGTTTTAGTACCTCGATGTTGAAGCAAGAGGTTTTTCTATAAGGGGTGAATAGAGAATCTAATTAAAATTTACTTAATTAAATTACTTAATTTGTAGATCTGGTTATGTTTAATAATTATAAGCAAATGTCTCAAGTAAAGGTGAATTGTCAAATAATTTATGAACATGTAAAGAAGAAAATAAGAGACAATGAAATAGACACTACAACTTTATAGTGGTTTGGTCAAACTTCAGCTTACTTCATTCTTTGAGATTCCCTCGAGAATTTTCTTAAATCATAAACTTAGAAATTTACTTATTTGTAGATTCCACTAACTCTTTATACAACTTTTAACCATTTCTCTACACTCGAGAAGTTAGAGTCCTTGATCTCTTGTTGAAGGAAGAAGTTTTGAGAAATTCTTGGAGTAACTCTTAGTGTGGAAGCTCAGGCACATTCTCCTTTTGTCTCTTTTTCAGAATTCCAGGAATGTTAACTAAGTGATGGGATTTTTTACTCACAAATCTGCCTTATAAGAGGGAATAATATAGCTCTGATCGATGTGTTTCTTCTAGGGTATCCATGGTTGCTATTTATAGAAGAAAAAGTTGAGAGTCCTGTCTCTAACGTTCTTTTAACGGTTATCAATGAATAGTTAAATCGACAGATTGAAAGATTTCAGTGTGTCGTTTTCCCATGCTTTTCACAATTCACGGTTAATTTGGTACACCGAAAATTTTTGGTATGCTGAGCATTGCTCCTTGACATGGCATTTCGATTTTCCTTGGATTGTTGAAACACAGATCATTTCAGCTTTATTACATTTTAGCATTTTCGGTATGTCGAATTATTTCGATGTGCTAAAAGTGTCTTGACTTACATTTCTTGGAATATACAGAAAAATCAACAAATTACACCAAGCTTTTGAATATTAGAAATTACATCAAACATTAGGATTTCATGATTTCTTTCTCCTTGGTATCTCCTCGTCTTTGTGATCTTCCTCATATTTCATTCTTCTGGATCGCTTTTGTCATGTGTATCTCTTCAATAAGTTTTATAAGATGTCTCAAGTAATCTCATTAGATCAAAATGATAATGTATAATATATTTCATTTGTTATTATTAAAATAAAATATTCAAATGTATATTTCCAATACTCCACTCATCATTTCTTTTCCAATGTACTTGTATTTTATTTTCTGTTTGTTGTTAGTGACAACATATCCATGCAACCATCCTAGATCATCACATTTAGCACCTCTCTCTTGATTACCACTTTCGTTACTTTGTGATCCATCGGAACTTGACATTGTGAAGGCTGAAAACAAAAAATTAAATGAGTTTAATTATATGAAAAAAAATACTCATACATTTGAAATATGTTTTCTTATTTTATAAAATTTCTATGATTTTTATAATTTTTTGAGATATTTTATTTAATAATTTGTACATTTAATATTATTTTTGATTTTTGAAATATTTCAAAAATTATTTCTTTTTTTCAACTTCTTATTATTTCCCTTATTTTTTAACTTATTTACGAAATATCTGAATTGTTTTCAAAGTTTTCAATATTGTCCTGATTTTTGAATTATTTAGAAAATATTCTGATTTTTTTTAAAGTTATAAGTATTTTAGTGATTTTTTATTTACTGATTTGTAATGATTTTATAGAATTTTTAGGTTAGATTTTACTTTTATTAGGTTCTAAGTATTTTTAAAACATGAAAAAATAAAAATTTATATATAAAAACTTAAGATCTATGTATTTTTATGTTAGATCTATGTAATATAACTAAGATCTACATTAAAACAAAAGATCTAAATATTAATACCTAAGATCTAAGTGTAATATGTAACTCTACATCAAAATAAAGGCAAAATCTAGACTTTTAAGTATATTTCCAAGGAAGAGAAGTCTAATGGTTGACTTTGAAGAAGAGAGGAGGAAAAAGCTTGAGAAAATCTTCAGTAGAGAAGCTTGAACAGTTTAACAGGAGGAGGAGAGATGTCGCTTAGGAGGAATGTAGCTTAAAGTAGTCTGCAAACAACAAAGGGCGAGGTTTCACCTGTGTCGGTGCCAAAAATTGACATGTCGGCTGACACGTGATTCTCATTTTATAAAAAGTCGACGTGTTAGTCGACTTTGGATGACATGCTCGACTCGACATTGTCATCACCATTGAAATTTAGCACACCTTGATTTTCCCCTTAATGTCGTTTCCCTAAGTTGCGAGATCGACATGTGTTGACGAAATTCGTCGACATGTGTCAATGTTGTAAACCATGCCTGTAATGCTATTGGGTCCTCCTGGAGCTACCATCTAGCCCTTTCCATCCCTACAACTGTTAGCTTCTTTCTTTTTTTTATTGCGGCCTAGGGGGAGCCTCAATGTCTTTCTTTGGTGCCGTCTCATGATGGCGGTTTGCAGTTTTTTTTTTTTGGGGGTCTAGAATGGCATCTTTCCTTTTGCTTTCCGTTGCTCCATTTCTTGTTCTTCTTCTGCTTGCCATCGTTGGACTTGATAGTTTTGAATCTTAAGCTTTCTTCTCAAATTCATGGACTCAGTGTAGATGTAGTTTCACATCTGTAGACTATCTTCTCTAGGGTTTTGTAGATTTCTACTGCTACATCGGCTCTAGTCTCTAATCGGTCAATTATGGCTGCTACTTGCGGTTGTGGTTGTAGTATAGTCAGGGGAGGTGGTTGTAGTGGTCGTGTTGATGTAGGAGGGCAACCTTATTGTGAGCATTGTGGTTGGATCAATCACAAATCTCATTAGTGTTAGGACAAGTTAGGTAGACTAGAGTGGACTCAAGTCACTACAAAGAATTAGACTAGAATTGCATCTTTTGGTTCTCCCACATTGTTATTATCGACCACTTCGACAGTGTTCATATCTATGCATAGTTCATTTAGTTTCAAGAGTGTCAATTCTCTCATGGCATCACATGTCACTATGTTTATCTGATGTACTACTACCTTATTAGTCTCTAGGACAATTATTGGATCATTGACTCAGGAACATCTTTACACATGTTAGGTACACGAGATCTCTTTGCTTGTATGTCCTGGTTAATTGATATTTGATCTGTTTCCATAGTTGATGACCATAGTTGTCAGGTTTTTAGGCTAGGCACTGTTCATGTTTCCTTCCAAATAATGTTAGATAAAGTTTTTTACGTACGTGATTTTTCAGTTAACCTGTTGTCTATTAATGTTATAACTAAACAATTACTTTGTTATGTAACTTTTTCTTTTTCCACTGTACCTTTCAGGATTTGCAAGCGAGCAAGAGGATTAATTTAGGACATGAACGAGGACATGGAGTATACTTGTTGGTTTGAAATGAGCTACCTTGCGGACTAATGTCACTTACTTCCATAGTAGAGTTATCTTTTTTATGACATCTTTTGATTGGATCATCCGTTTCATTGGAAACTTCTATAGGTGTTTTCGTAGATTTCCGTCTTTTCATTTGAGTGTGAGTCGTGTCAGTTGGGTACATAGAATTAAACATCAGTTTTGTGTCATCTTCGGTTCGACAAAAATAGAAAACGTGTCGAACATTGGTGGAAATGAGATAAATTTACGAAAGTTTATGAAAATGATCAAAAAATTTTGAATTTTGATTTGAAACTCTAGGATAAGTTAAAGTAAGTAATAATCTACATCTTAGATTATTTAGATTAATTTCCTTAATATGTATCATATTAAAATACAGTGGATGGATCTAATACAAATATCCTGAAGTGTAAATAATATCAGCCATGTGTTCTTGATGAATTTATTGCTAAATTTGGGACTTTTTCCAGAACACGTAGTTTTTTTAAGACATATGATTATAATTTGTTTGGTATTCATTGATGTAGTTGTGGTATTGTGACACTGGTAGTTGTGTTAAAAATCATATTGGTGGATATTGTTGAAGAATGACTTGGTGGACGTTTAGGTGGTTGTTTTTCATATTCTGTTAGAGGAAGTGCATAATGAAAGAATGAGTTCATATCTCATATAGTTTGTTCGCTTGGAGCATAAAAAGATGAATTCTTATCCAATCACTTTCGGTGTTATAGTCTGTTTACCAACAGAATCACCTCTTTAAGTGCTATAATCATAATGATCTTTAGGATCATGGATACTTAAAGAGTTAAGTGAATCTAACAAATATCCTTTTGTATAACTGTTTCAAAAGTCTTCTTCTAGTTGTTGATCATGATGATTCCTTTATCGATAATGAATTTCTAATCGAACTCCATAATCCTTATCTTACGTAGCACATGTGTAGACATCTTCCCCTATAAATGGGCTAATTGATCGTGATCGTTGAGTCTCTCAGTGCCTTTGTGACTCTTCTGTTGTAGGTGTGGCTACATTTCTAATGTGATCATGGTAGTTATGTATTATTATCATCATCTGTGTCACTGTAATTCCCTAAGTTTGGAGTATTTTCATGAGAGCGTTCTGATGAGTTCATATATTTCTTTACATCGATGTCTATATTATTAGTAATTCTAGAACATAGTCTACTTTGCTTTTCATTTACAATTGATTTTCTATTTTCTTGCAACTACTGAAGTATAGCATCATTTTCTTTGTCTTCATTATAAACATATGCAAAATTTATTGGGCCTATATAGAGGATGCAAGCTACAACAGGATGTGGTGAGGGTAGAGGTGATGGTTGGGCGCAAGTAAAGCAAAAAAAAGAGTTTCAAGAAAATTTAGTGTGTGTTGTGGTTGTCAGTCCCTTTGAAAGGCATGTTGGCCAACACATGTTTGGCTTAGTTATAAAAATTCCCTTAGTCGACTGACGACCTGACTCGCGGACTTGGGTCAAAGCTCACCCTCGAAATATGATACTTTGCGATCTACCCTAACATATCTTGTTCTTAACTTAGGAAATCGACACGTGTTAGTGATATTTCTTCGACACTTGGTGACGTTTGATTCTATGGTTGGGCAAGTATTATCGTATTACCTATCATTGTCTATGTCTTGTTAATTGTCAAAGTTCATTTGATTTAGTGTATTGTGATGTATGGGGTTTTGTTAGGACTTCATCTGTATTTAGTCATAGGTATTACATTGTGTTTATTGATGATTTTTCTCGTATCTCCTGTGTGTATCTGTTGAGGGATAGAGTTAGTATACTTGTTGTAGTCAAAATGTTTTTTGTAGAAGACATAAAATAGTTTTTTGTTATTTCTGAAGTTTTTCGAATTGATAATGCCTTTGAATTTGTTCAATCTGATTTTTAAAATTATTGTGAGTCTTTGGGTGTTATTCATCAGACTATTTATGCTTATACATCTCAACAAAATTTTGTGGCGGAACTTAAACATCGATATATTCTGTATGTAGCTTGCACCATTACATTGCAGATGGATACTCTAAAATACCTCTGGTCATATGCTATTTTTACTGTGTTTTATCTTATAAATAGGATGTCGTCTACATCTCTTGGGGGTGAGATCCCACTGAACATCCTAATGTGGAACTTTTCTTTTTACCTTCAAAGGTTTTTAGTTGTATTGTCTTTGTTCAGGATTTGTTTTTAAACCTTGATAAATTGTCTCTTCGGTCTATTAAATGTGTTTTTGTTAGATACTCTTGCACACAACGAAGGTATCGTTGTTTTGATCCATCCACTTGTAAATATTTTGTGTGTGTAAACGTTATCTTTTTTGAGTCTTAGTGTTACTTTTAGGATAATGTTTCTAGGTAAGCTTCCTCCACTACCTCCATCTAAGTCGCTCTCTACTTCTGCAGACTTGCCACCTACTGATCTAGAAATTCTTATTACTTTATAAAAAGATACACGTTCCACCAGAGTTTATCCTATATTACATTTTGTTTCTTATGATAACTTCTACCCTCTTTTTTTACATATTTGCCTTGTCTATTTCTTCTTAGTTCATTGCCAGGAACAATCAAGAAGCTGCCCTTATCCCTCATTGGAAGATAGTTGTGGATAATGAATGCAGGTAGTGGTGTTACATGGCACTTGGGATCTAGTTACTCATCTTGAAAGAATTAACATAGTCACTTGCAGGTGGATGTTTACTATCGAATATAAGTTAGATGGTCTTGTGGATAGGTATAAGGTTTGATTAGTTGTATGTGAATTTACATAGGAGTATGGCATAAATTATGTAGAGACTTTTTCGTCTGTTGGTTGATTGAATTTTATTTGAGTTCTTCTTTCTATTGCCATAAACCAATCTTGGAGCTTAGTTAGCTGGATGTAAAGAATAGTTTCTTATATAGTGACTAGACTGAATAGGTGTTTATGGAGCAACATTTAGGATACGTTGCTTAAGAGGAGGATCATGTGTGTCTGCTCACGAAAGTTATTTATGGCCTCAAACATAGTTCTAGTGCATGATTTGAGAAGTTTAGTAGCATAGTCACAACTAGTAGTTTTCGATATTGTGCTGTCGATTACTTTGTCTTGTATCGATGGACTGATAGTGGTTGTGTTATTCTTGTAGTACATGTAGATGATATTTTATTGACAGATTGTGAAACTTTAGGGATTTAGGTGGTTAAAGAATATTTGAAGGTGTATTTTATTATTGAAGACATGAGAAAATTCAAGTATTTCTAAGACATTGAGTTTGCCTATATTAGGGGTAAAATGACATTATCTCAAAGGAAGTATATCTTAGATTTTTTTTAAGAGACTGGTCTTATAGGATGCAAATCAGCAGAAAGCACTCCTGTCGATTTGAGGATGTAGGTAGACATAAGCATTTGATTGGAAAATTAATTTATCTGACTGTTACACGTCTTGACATTGCATATACAATGGATGTACTCAGTCAATTTATACATGTGTTGAGGACGTTACACTGCCAGTACTATTGAAGGTATTGGCATATGGCAAGAAGATTCCTGACAAAGGACTGGTTTATAGAAGAAATGGTTATTTATACTTTGAGGCATATTTAGACTCAAGCTATGTAGGAGACAAAGGAGACCGAAAGTTAACTTTTGGGTACTGTATGTATGTTGGAGGTAATCTTGTCAAGTGGCGTGGTAAGAAAAAAGTTGTAGTCTTCAGATCAATTGTTGAAACACTTGAAGTTGAATATTGATCCATGAAACACTTGAAGTTGAATATTGATCTATGACACGCACAACTTGTGAGATGATGTGATTTCATTTCCTTCTGTCTAAGTTTGGTTTTTCTACGGACATTTTTATGTCTATGAATTGTGATAATCAAGTTATCATTTTCATTACCAACAATTCAAATTTCCACGAGCACATCAAACACATAGAGGTGGATTATTACTACATTTATGATATGGTGATGAACGGAGTTATTTTTACACCTTATATGCAGTCTCCAGATTAATTAGTAGATATTTTCATTAAAGGACTAAGTGTTGGAATTTTTTTGAGTTATTTTGTAACAAGTTGGTATGATTGATATATATATTCTAATTTGAAGGGGAGTGTAAGATTTATTATTATTAGGCTTTTGTGTTTGTTTGGATTAATGGGTTATTGGATATCTATTTATCCAATAATTCTTTAAATATGTAATCACTCCCTCATTAATGATGATTTTCTTTGTTTAGTCTTACAATTTTAAAGTCAGTTACCCAAATTGTATGACAATGTTTTTTAACTACTAAAAAACACAATGGCCCATTTTCAGTCGTTGTACAGTATTCAGATTCATTGTTCAACACTATACAATTAGCAATGGTTAATTTATTTAAATTATATTTTTAATCTTTCATATAATTTTAAAGTTAGCTGCCCAAATTGTATGACAATGTTTTTAATCTTTTTTAAAAAATAATGGCCCATATTCGTTCACTTGCAATCCTGTAGTCCTTAATTAGTTCCTGTAGTCTTGATGTTTTATATGGAAAGATCCATTAGTTGTCTATATTTTAAATGGCCTAGGTTTCGTCCTTTGATAACTGATTGAATAAAATATTGTATCTCAGAAAAAGCAGAGAGTTCATCGTTATTTGGATAAGGCACCAAAAGTTGCATCTTGGGCTGGGACATCATACATGGACCAGAGTCAGGGTAATGGGTTACTGAATTTACCAAAACGAAGGTCACAAAGGACAATTAGCTTGCTGAAAATCGGTGAAAGTGGTCTTCGCAGAAAACGGATTCCTGTTGGCCCTTCATTTCAGGTTGACGTCCCAGAGTGGACTGGTAAACCACCAGAAAAAGTAGCTGTGGATCAGATAAAAATAAGTGATGCAAGATGGTTAGGCACTCGAATGTGGCCTATAGAAGGACATAATGTAAAATCTGATGTGAAGTTGATTGGCAAAGGAAGAGATGATTGTTGCTCTTGCTCCTCTACAAGATCCATGGAATGCATCAGATACCATGTTGGAATGGCAAGGCTTCATCTGACCTCTGAACTTGGTCAAGGTTTCCTTAGCATGGGATTTGACAACATGGGCGAAGAAGTTTCCAACTCGTGGAGTCCAGAGGAGCAAATGACTTTTGATTCTCTCGTGAGAATGAATTCTGTATCTCATGATAACACCTTGTATCCTCCTTTGAGGAGTTTCCCTCCCAAAAGCAGGCAGAATTTAGTAAGCTATTATTTTAACGTGCATGTTCTTAGAAGGATGAGCTTCAAGACCAGATCGACATTTGGAAAAGTTGATAGTGATGATGATGAGCGCAGTGGGTGGGATTGAGATGAACTACACTTACGTTCTCTAGGTAAGATGCTTGTCCTTTTCAAACTCATAATGCATGATGAAAAATAAAACGTCTTTTTCCCCACTTTTCATGTATCACTTCGTATATATCACAGATGACTCACTAATTATACTGGTACTTTTCTGTTATTAATTTAACACAAATTTGACAACAAAATACAATTTTCTTAAAATTTTCCTACCAAATATCCTGATTAAAGATTTTAAAACTTGTGCATTCATATTTATGATTAAATTTCATGTGATAATGTAACAAGCCTTCTCTTGTATCAATTGATGAGCAACTGAGCAATATTTTGGGAAAATAGATTGAACAATTTACCTAAGAAAAGTGGACAAAATTTAGAAGATTGCCCTTTTGGGAATCCTTTTGTAAGCATCACATCAGATATGACTATTACTTTTCATTGTTTACTAATAAATCAGCTAGTGAAACTCAAGTGTCTATAATCAATTTGATCCGATCCAATTGGTGGCAATACCCATCTAAAGGTCACTTGGATTTGTGAAACAGAATTTATCCAATTTCAAGATTTTGCTCTCTTCAATGCCTTGTTTCCAAATGCAACACCTTTTGTTGTTTCTTATTTGAAATGCAGTACAATGATTGAAGGGAAGGTGTAGCTTTCCCAAGAATCATATTAATTGTAAACTTAATTGGAATCCAATAATTAAAAGTTGAAAACAAAATTTTGAGGGAGTATCTGTAAGCATCCAAAATTTAAAGTAACATTTTAAACAAGGATAGTCCATGTGGTGTATCTGATAAGACATATACATGGGAGTCCTAGAAATACCTGTACTTTTAGCTCAAAGGACAATTTGTTTGATCCTATGACTACTATCAATGGGCTGAGCTCAGGATGTGTCAATTTTGACAATCAGTTTGACTGGACTGCAGCCGAAGCTGGTTAACCTATGCAGCTATGCCATGTTGAGGCATGCTGTGGCCATTGTTTCCTAGTTTGTGAATTGTGACACGTTCATATTCGTTTCTCTGTCTGGTAGGTTTGGTAAATGTTGATATCAGAATGGTCTAAAGGATGGTCGGGGGCTGACACCATCTAGTCATATTAACCAATGCATTTCCTCCATTTGTGTACTGTGATGTTTCGTAGTCTCCAAGAAGGGCATTGTGAGTTTGTTTTGGTAGACCTTTTATTGGGTGATAAATAATTTCTAGCATCTTATGCAGTTATGCTGAAGTATATGCCTGTATTATGGACCAATAAAACGTATCTCCCTGTGGTCGCATTCACAAGTTATTACTCCAGATTGGATCGATTGAAGTATAGGCATTCAATCAACATCAGTTGTCGTTTGTCAGTGAGTGGACAAGACCAGTACTTGTAAAGGCCTGTAAAACTTTCGTAATTACCTGATGTGAAGCCAATCCTCTTATAGGTCTAGCCATTCTATATGACAGAATAATACAACCTTTCATTTAGATTTTAACAACTGGATTTAAGTATGTAATCGGACTGAAGTTTTCAGTGGCCTGTGGTGGTCATAATATGCACTCAGACACCTCATACTATTTCATTTGCTGGATCCACGGAATCATGCTAATAAAATATTTCATGGTAATAGGAATTTATTTCTATTAATTGAAACTGTTGGTTTCCTTGTCTTTGTTTTCCACCTTTATGTGGCAGTCAGTTCTTTATACATATAACTTTGAAGGTTATGCTATTCTTTAGTCCTTTTTAAAAAAAAATGAATTATAAACTAATTATCTATCACATTTAACATGATGAAACCCCCCCAACCATGTTGCTCATAATTTTTCTCTCTTTAGGCAAACCCCTAGTATTTAAATTGTGAAGATCACTTTGTAGCTTCGGGAGTGAAAGTGCAGGCAAGGTGATAATATTTACGTTGAAACAAAGTTGATTGCAAGAGAGTGGTTACAACAGAATTCTGCAACTGTTTTGTGCATAGAGGTGAAA
Organism: Posidonia australis; assembly: GCA_024699735.1. Classification (NCBI taxonomy): domain Eukaryota; kingdom Viridiplantae; phylum Streptophyta; class Magnoliopsida; order Alismatales; family Posidoniaceae; genus Posidonia; species Posidonia australis. The sequence continues at coordinate 5,172 of JAMKQA010103809.1, read as the reverse complement.
TGTGCATTGTTGTTCAGAAGATGGCAATACAATTCTGATTTTACTGGGTATGGATCTTTGCTTTGAAAGAAAAGAAAACTGAAAGACCATTTTTTCACTGTAGATATCATAGAAAGAGTGCATTTAATTTTTGGTGCCATTATTTTTGTTTTCTTAGTCGTATCTATCATTGAGTCTTATAAATATGATTGTACAAGTTAGGTTCCAACTGATTAGAAACACCTATGCTGGAACTTGGAACATTCTTTGTGAAGCGGAATACTTGTGCTTCCCCAAGGAGTGGGACGTAGAGGTAATTTTTACTGTAGCTAATTGTTTGGTACAGATACTACACAACAAATCCTGTTGGAAGTTATCTGATGAAACCTCTCTTTTCTTTCTCCTCTGTTCCTCTTGTGAATGAGATGTCACGATTTGTGGTAATTTAGGCTTATATAACTGTGTAACGTCCCTTTCAGTTTTTTTCGTCTTGTCTTCTGTCCTAGTTAGATCCATATATAACGAATCCTAGAACGTGTTCTTTTGCTTTACTGATGTTACAATAACCTGTACTTGCGCATCTTTGCAAAGCTTCTTTTTGGGTGGCTCTTCTGTTTTCTTGATGGAGGGCTCGCAATAAGGATTCTGATTTTCTAGGAATCATCTGTAATGGTTTCACTCATCCAAAATCTGATGAATCCCATTCTTGGATTGTAGTTCGTTACTTTGGGTCTGTTTGAAACTTTTTAAATTTAAAAGTTAAATTTTGAGTTATTTCTAAAAATTAGTTTCTAAAAGATTTTTGTAGAAACTAGATTCTAGGTTATTTTTAGAATTTTATTTGGAAAAGAAAAGGCCTATTAGTAAAAGTTTCTAGTAATATTTCAATTATTTTAAAGTACAAGAGTCAGTGGTGTAGATTGTAAATAATATTGGTATTTTAAAATAAATGTTTAAAAATAATAATAACATTAAAGATATTATGGTATTGTTTTCTCTGGTTAGAAAAATTGTCTTCAATTAGATTGAAGAGAAGTTAGATATCCAACCAAGAGAAGTTAGCTATCTGCAGGAGTACACGGTTGGTCTAAGTTAGAAAAATTGTCTACAGCCGGAGCTATCACTTGAAGAATGATGTGGATTTTCATGTGAATTACTTTGTGGACTTTGATGCTTTGGAATATGGAGTGCAAAAAATGGTAGTGAATTAGCCTTGGGTGGTTTTCCTTGCGATGATTGTACAGGTTTACAAAGAAATGTATTAGTAATTCTCTCCTTGTAACTGTTACATAGAATCAAACGTCAGTTTTGTGTCAGACTTCGGTTCGATAAAAATAGGAAACGTGTTGGACATCGTTGGAAATGTCGGTGGAAATGCGGTAAATTTACGGAAGTCTATGGAAATGGTAAAAAAATTTAGAATTTTGATTTGAAACTCTTGGATAAGCTAAAGTAAGTAACAATCTACATTTTAGATTACTTAGATCAACTTCTATAATATGTATTACATGAAAATACAATAGATAGATCTAATAGAAATATCTTGAAGTATAAATAATACATAAAAATGTTTAATAAATGTTTTAAAACAAAAGGACTAAAAAAAGTTACCTTATACATGCTTAATACCATGAAGAATGTTTTGGTTGATCAAAATATTCTTCCTGTACATCAATCATATTGTGTTCTCGATGAATTTGTTGTCGAATTTGACTCTTTCAAGGACACGTAGTTGTTTCAAGACATAGATATTCATTGATAAAGTAGCGGTATTATAATATTGACAGTTGTATTAAGAAACCCATTGGTAGATATTGAGGAATTATATATACTAGTTGAGGCTGTCGAGGGATATAAGAATGACTTAGAGTACGTTCGGATGGTTGCTCTTCATATTGTGTTGAAGGAGGTGCATAATGAAAAAATGAATGTACATCTCATCCAGTTTGTTCGTTTGGAGCATAAGAAGATGTAGTTCTTGCCTAATCGCTTTGAGTACTAGAGTCTGTTTGTCCAACAGAACCACCTCTATAAGAACTATAATCATAAGGATATCTAAGATCATGAATACTCAAAGAGTCAAGTGAGTCTAACAAAGATCTTCTTGTATGACTACTCCAAGAATCTTTATCTAGTTGTTGATCATGACAACCCCGTCGTCGATAATGAATTTCTGGTTGATCTCCATGATTCTCATCTTGTGTAGCATGTGTAAAGGCATCCTCCCCTGTAAATGGGCTAAGTGGCCTTTGTGTCTCTCTCTGTTCTTGTGGCTCTTCTGTTGCAGGTGGGGTTACATCTCTAATGCCATCATCATCGTCGTCTGGTGGTTGTGTGCCATCATCATCATTTGTGCTACTGTCACTCCCTAAGTTTGGAGTATGTCCACGAGAGCGTCTTGATGAGTTCATGTATTTCTCTACATCAATGTCCATTTGACTAGCAATTCTAGAAGATGGTCTACTTTCTTCTTCATCTAGAACTGGTTCTCCATTTTTTTGCAATCATTGAAGTATGAGATCATCTTCTTCGTCCTCATTATAAATATATGCAAGATCTATTGAGTTTATGTAATCTTTTTCTTCTTTTTCTTTAATATGTTTTATTCTTAGCCGTATGTTATAATGCACAAATACCAAGTCATTCAACCTTGCAGTGTCTAATCTGTTTCTTCTCTTTGTATGAATATGGTTGAATGTACTCCAATTTCGTTCACAACCAGATGTTGCTGTCGTTTGAGATAAAACCTTTACAACAATATTCCTTAGATTTGGAGCAACTGTATCATTTAACATCCACCATTCACTTGAAATATGATATTCATTTATTAACTATATTATGAAATAATATTATGAAATAAAAGAAATGATATTAAAAATATTACTTCGAGTCATTGTGTCACGAGAACGTATCGTATGTGGCTCTCAAAATGACATAAGTTCATCTCGAAAGTACTTCATTTCATTGAGAGCTTGTACTTGGACATTGACATTAGATTCTAATTTTTTGATCACATTTTTAATAGATGCTAATAAATCAGTACGACTGTCAAGTTGATGACTGTATTAGAACCGTGGATTCAAATAATATGCTACATTAACAAAAAAAACTTATTTAGTAAATAATTTTGTAATAAATGAAATATAATGATGAAAATTATGAATGTTCATGTTGAAATGCTTACTAGTTTCATGTAGAGGATGAAGAAGCATGTTAGATCATCTGTCATCTATAATTTTGAGATATGTCTTAGATGATCTGTATGCTGCATCTGCCACAACATTCTTCATCAATCTCATTGTCTCATTTAAGAAACTCATGGTAGGCTTCTTATCATTATCCACCAATTGAAGGACCTTTGAAACTGGTGCCATAATATGTACAATATTTCGATAATTCTCTCAAAAATGTACATTATTTATAATTGAATTTACTCTTCTACTAATTAGACTTTCACTCTCGTGGTATTTGTACCACTGTGGCGAATTAAATATATACTTCAATCCATTTTTTCGATCAATCATACTTTTGAGAGCAATATAATTTGTTGCAAATCTGGTGACTCCTGGACGAATCAAATCACCACCACAACACTCGGGTGACCTCATTAAAGTTGGTAAAAAAGAGTGGTTGTAAATGAAATTTGTTACAACATTTGCATCTCTCACTGTCTTTTCCACTAACTTCGTCTTCCCAAAGTCTTTAAGTATTAAATCAATACAATGAGCTGCTCATAGTGTCCAAAATATGTCATACTTTCTCATAATTCTAGAGTCAACCTTTTTAAAGTTACTTCCAGGATCAGTCACAATCTGCATCACATTTGCTACTTCCGCTTGTATAATGATTTCTTCTATTTGTTTGTATATGTACTTGTAATGTCTGACAACATCAGAAACATTAATGGACTTCAAGGAAATTGTACGACCATCACAATAAACCATGAAGTTGATGATCAGTTTCCTTGTAGTACTTGTCTAACCATCACACATGACAGTCATTCCATAGACTGGCCATTGCCGTTTCAAGTCATTAATGTAAGTTTCTAATTCTTCATTTTCTGCTTTAAGATACTTGTTCATGATCTCATACTCAGTTGATGTCTTTACTCCTATACCTTTTTTTGCTGCAACATCAAGCATATGTTGTAGATAAGGTTCCTTTGCTGTTTTTGCGGGGATAGTATTGAAGAACATATATTTTGCTACAGCTTGACTAACTTTTTCCCTAGCAGTTTGAAACATGTTTTTTATTGTCTTCTGCTTTGAGGCTTTTTTTCTAACTGTAGCTGCATTTGGATTGTCGTATCTTTGACTATAGGTTCTAAACATTCCAGCAATGCCTTTACCTTTTCCCTTTTGTGTCATACCACTATCACTTTCCTTGTAAGCTCGGGTACTACCCATCCTATGAAATCTTTCAATTTGCTCTCTATGCCATTCTTCATTTCTAGACTCTATTACTGATCTTCTATACATTTCTCTTTCCTCTAAAGTGTTACCGTCTCTAGGATAAATCATATCATCATCTGAATCCGATATGGGAATAGCAACAGAAATATCTTCATTGAAGAGAATCTTGTTGAATCTTTCTTCTTTTCTCTTTTTATCACTTTTCTTTGCTTTAGTGTCCTTTAATAGTTTTCTCGTTTGAGCAGAAACTACAGATGGACACGATTTACACTTAGCTACATTACTATATCCATCAACAATGTATTGTTTTAATCTTGTTATTCCTCCACTCTTCATTTGCTTGTCATAATATTTACATTGTGTTTTTTGTCTATCATTGTCAATAGGATATCCATGCAACCAACCTGGATCCTCTGATTTAGTTGTCCTAACATCACTACGACTTCCACTACTTTCAGATCCTAAGGAATTTGACATTACGAAGGCTGAAAACGAACCGACATTGTCATTAATTTAATGAAATAATGTATTCAAATATTTTCTGATTTTCTACATATTTTAGTGGTTTTTACAATCATTTTTGATTTTGTTTTTCAATTTTTCCTGATTTTTTAATTAATTATGAAATATTCTAATTGTTTTAAAAATCATAAAGAATTACTAATTTATATAATTATATATCAAGTTATTAACATCAAGATTTAAAATAACAAAGAAATAACATTACAAAAGAACTCTGATAAAATATCAAGTTATTACTGATTTTATAAAATTGAAATAA